>JAOUQT010014687.1:0-12029 GCA_025769995.1 Xyliphius kryptos | reverse complement strand
AGAAGGACCCGTCCACCAGGGGATCGAACCCAGGAACATTTCTGTGTGGAGTTTGCATGTTCTCTTGTGTTTGCACGGATTTACACTGGGTTCTTTCATTCCCTTCCGTAGTCCACCTAGCTACATTTCAATGACTAGTATACAGATACACTACGTTGCCAAAAGTATTTGCTCACCCTTCCAAATAATGGGAATCAGGTGTTCCAGTCACTTCCATGGACACATGGACCTAAATATTCCACAGTCAACTGTCAGCTGTATTATAAGAAAATGGAAGAGTTTGGGAACGACAGCAACTCAGACACCAAGTGGTAGTCCACGTAAAAAAACTGATGGAGCGGGGGTCAGCGGATGCTGATGATGCGCATAGTGCAAAGACGTCCAAACTTCATGTGTCCTTCAGATTAGATCAAGAACAGTGCACAGAAAGCTTCATGGAATGGGTTTCCATGGTTAAGCAGATACATATGTGAGTCAGGGCAGGTGAGCAAATACTTTTGGCAATATAGCATGTGTCACTCACTGGTTCCTAATCCGCCTATGATAAGAATACACACATTTTAAACAATAATATGTAATAAATTATTAATAATAATTAATATATTAATACTATGGCTCTTGAATACAGTTCATGACCTGGTCATTTAGGGTGCAATGTACAAGAATGGATGGATTTACCTTGACGAGTTTAGCATCCTGGTGCTGCAGCTGGCTGTTGGGTAGCTGATCTCTCTGCACAATCCATGGGTGTTTCAGCACCTGCTTAGCTGTTAATCTCTGGTGAGGATCCACATGCAGCATCTTAGACACCAGATCCTACACACACACACACACACACACACACACACAGAGTAAGAATTTAAAACAGAAACACATCAATCATCTTAAGACACTATTTTAATAAAACTTTATTATCTCAGTAATCACCAACTCTTATGATGATGTAATTATACACAAGCTTCTAATATTAGATCAGAATTTCTGCAGATAACCGTGAATTAAATCATGACAGGTTGCATTCGGTGATTACTGTAATTCTCTATAACAAGCTATTTTTAAATCACCGCTTGATAGCGATGTGCACAGAACGATACAATACAGGTTTAATTTAGCGTGGGAATGTAGTAGATGTTCACGAGTGCAGCGTTAGTTAACACATATACACAAATAATATAGTAGATAATATATAATATATAATATACATGCGTAATGAGCTTTACAAACGTTTTATACATTATAACAGGAAGAGAAATGTATATAATGTTTAACTACTTTACAGAAAATAACAAAAAAGTGAACATTCAATCACCAACCTAACATTTAATCACCAACCTAACATTTAATCACCAACCCTAACATTTAATCACCAACCCTAACATTTAATCACCAACCCTAACATTCAATCACCAACCTAACATTTGATCAGTAACCATAACATTCGATCACCAACCTAACATTCGATCACTAACCATAACATTCAATCACTAACCATAACATTCGATCACTAACCATAACATTCAATCACTAACCATAACATTCGATCAGTAACCATAACATTCGATTACCAACCATTTCAAGGGCAACATGACCTCCAAGAATTTTGACCTGGTCCATGATCCCTGGCACATAGGCCCAGGGACATAGTAACATTAACATGTCCATGTTATGATGCTTGCACCACCATGCTTCAAAGAGTGTACTATGACTTGAATGTAGAGTTTGGGGGTCGTTTGGCGAACTGCCGCAGCCCTTGGACCCAAAAAGAACAATTTTACTCATCACTCCACAGAATGTTTCTCCGTTTCTCTTTAGATCAGTTGATGTCTTCTTTAACTGTGGGACTTTGTGAGGAAGTTGAAACCAAACCACAAGCTTTAGCTGGATGTTTCTTGATGTTTCCTCAAAGCTTTGTACACCTGTGATATCTGGCCATGGTCAAAGTCGCTTTATTTACAATTACCTTGGCTGCATCAGACACTGCGTCCCAGTTGCCGCCATTCAGGGTAAAATGTCCACTTCCTATCCTGCCCAGGATCTCCTCTGGTGTGTCCTCTGGACCATTGGCAAAAGGAGTGAAACTGCAAGAGATAAACAGACAGGCATGAAAGTGATGAAGTGTGTAATCACCAGCGTTTGAGGAAGGCGGAGAATGAACAGGTGGCTCGTGGTGTATGAAAGTGTTTTCTCACCCTGCTATCATGGTGTACAGCAAGACTCCCAAACTCCAAATATCACACGCCTCATCATAACCCTGCCTCTTCAACACCTGTAGTCACACACACACGCACACACACACACACGTTAATGTAACGCTTGAGTAGGAAATCTAATGTCCTTTTTTAAATCTAGAAAATTCACCAAGATCCAGTTTGTATACAAGATAAAATAAATACTACTACTACTAATACTAATAATAATTAATAATAATGATGATGATAACAATAATACTTAATAATAATAACAACAATAATTGACACTTTATTTTAATTTAAATTTTGTTAAATTGTGTATATATTTTGGATTTTTTAGACACTTTTGGACACTTGATTTTAATTTAAATTTAAATTTTTTTAAATTGTGCATATATTTTGGTTTTTTACCATTTTTTATTTTAATAGTGTATTTTATATATCAACGACTGCATCTGTAACAATTGCAATTTCCGTCAGGGATTAATAAAGTATTTCTGATTCTGATTCATTGTCTAACCCCTGTGTATATATATACAGTTGTGTTCAAAATAATAGCAGTGTGTTTAAAACAACTGAGAAGCGCTGCAGTATGCAGACCTGGCGGCTGAGGCGAGAGAGCGGTCGGTGGTCAGTGGCAGGAGAGTCTGATTGGGAAAACACAACGTAAATGTGTGCGATGTACATGTAGGACAGGGCTGTTGTTGTTACTGATATATATTATTGTTAGTTATAGGATTATATATTAGATGTATACAGATTGTATCGTATCTCCCAAATGAGGATGGGTTCCCTCAGGAGTCTGGTTCCTCTCAAGGTTTCTTCCATACTTTTCCTCGTCACTGTTACTTATCTGGGATAAAACATTTTTCTGTAAAGCTGCTTTGGGACAAAGTCAATTGATAAAAGGGCTTTATAAATAAAACTGAATTGAAATTGAATTGATGTTTTTTGGAGGCTCATGGTGTTATTTCAGAAGAAAGGGATAATTGAGTGGAAAAGGTCAGAGATATCCTTATTTCCAAAGGCAAGCATGGTGTGAGTATAGATCATTTTCGGAATATAAGATCTGTTCCAGTGAGGCTTGGCCACCAGGAAGGCCAGTGTGGAGTCACGGTTGTGGATGGTAAGTGGGAATGTTAGGGCTGCAAAGATGGCTTGGACTGGGTGGGTCTCTGATGCATTATGTAGGTTTAATTCAGTAAAACACTAAAGAGGAGAGGTGACTACCAGATTACCCATACAAAGAGCTAGCGATGCAGAGGCTAAGGGGTGCTCACACGGTTTTGGGATAAGTGGTAGATAAAAAGTAGATGATTACAATGTTTTTGTTGCAGGTAGGAAAAGAGTAGGGTGGGCCATAAAATAAATGCAATTATGAGGATTAAGCCTATTCTTAGTTGTTTTAAACACACTGATATTATTTTTAACACAGCTGTGTGTATTTGGGTGTGAGGGTGTGTGTGTGTCTCTTTACCTCTCTACACTCACAGAACACATTTTCCTGTCTACCCATGCACTCCCTCAGGTCACAAACACACAGATAACACTCTTAATGCCTCTAAGTCCACATTATTTTTCTGCAAACACTGAGATGCAGATGTTTTGTTTATTGAAGTGGGGAATCAATTAGCTGGTTACTTCTCTTGGCACATCTTAATAGTCATCTTGACCATTAAAGAGTTTCAAAGTAGACTGAGGCAGTTTTGTCCTCTTGAATTAAATGGAGGGATTGATCAAAACTTTGTTTCATGTCATGACAATCGCAATTCCATATCTCAACAGATACAGGCTGCAAGGCATCCTCATGGTTTTATTCTGGAGTTTAAGAGTTCTTTGCCTTTTCTGTTTTCAACTGTACTCTTCTGTGTAATTACCATAACCAGCATTTCATTATGGTTTTTAAAATCATACAGCACTTTTTGTGATAACATACAGTTCTAAGGAGTCTGCACTATAGGTTTGATTAAAGAGTTAAATGTATAGAAAAGGTTTAGTTTTATGAATTTCGTATATTGAATGGCACGCAGTGATCAAGCAATGAATAGCTGTGGCACTTCACATCAAGAAGGTCTCAGGGTTTGATCCCAGGTGGGGAATTTTGGGTCCGTTCTGCGTCCCTGTGTCCCTACTCCAGTGTTTACCGCAGGCTAGGAGGAGGTGTCATACAATTCCTACTCAGATCGACAAACACCACATAAGATATTTTATTTGCCTGAGCTTTAATTAACCACCTGATCCACAAACTTCTGGCTTTCCCCTGTATAACAGTGAAATCCTTATCACAGAGTATGTTTTTTTAAGTATTTTGTTTATAAATTGGGACTTGGACAGACATGGATATTTACAAAACCCCAAATAGGGTTTCATCTATTTTGAAACTCTGTGAGCACTTAATCTTCAAAAGTGTGTTCAGTCATGCATGCACTTTGAAACTTTTTCATTGAAGACTCGACCTGCCTAAACCTGTAAAGTTTTGTAGTAAGCTTATGGCTCAACCCATACATCACTACTGCATACAAAGGATTTCTTCTCCAGGGCGGCATGTATTAAGACGTACTTAGGCATGTTTAAGGTAGGTTTGTGTTGCCAGTGCATATGGTGATGTAAGAATTACAGGTATGGAGGTGTGGATTGTGACCATATTTTAAACAAATTTTCAGTTTTACTGTTTTCATGTAGATGGGGTCTAAGGTTCATGTAGAAACATTTATCTTGTGTTTATTATTCTTTCACATTTATATGTTTTTGGTCTCAACCAATTCCAAGGCGATTAGAAGAGTACAGGTGCAACTCAATAAATTAGAATATCATCAAAACGTTAATTGATTTCAGTAATTCAATAGAAAAAGTGAAACACATACATTATATAGATTCATTACAAACCCAGTACTCTATTTCTAGTGTTTATTTCTGTTATTGTTGATAATTATTGCTTACAGCCAATAATCATTATCTCAGAAATGTTTAATATTATATAAGACCCACTGAAAAAAAATATTTTTAATGCAGATATTTTGTCCTACTAAAAATTATTTATAGTAAATGCACTTAGTAGTTGGTCAGGGATGCACTGCACGGATGGGTTAAATGCAGAGGACCAATTCCTCTGTGTGCAAACATAGTGGCAAAATGTATCACTTTCACCACATTCTCTATGTAGTATAGGTCTGGCGAGTTTGCTGGCTAATCAAGCACAGTGATATTGTGGTTATTAAAAGATGTATTGGTACTTTTGGCAATGTGGACAGGTGCCAAGTCCTGCTGGAAAATGGATTTTTGATCTCCAAAAAGCTTGTCAGAAGAGGGAAGCATGAAGTGCTCTAAAATTTCCTTTGGTCTTAATATAACACAGTGGACCTACACCAGTAGATAACATGACTCCTCAAACTATCACTGATTGTGAAAACCTAACACTAGACCTCAAGCAGCTTGGATTTTGTGCCTCTCCACTCTTCCGCTTCCACTCAACTTTCAATTAAAATGAATGGATACAGCACTCTGTGAACAGCCAGCTTCTTTAGCAATGACCTTTTGTGGCCTACCTCCTTGTGGAGTGTGTCAATTAAATAATAAAAATAATATTTTTTAAAATTGTCAGTTAGGATTTAGGCCCTATCACAGAGACAGCATTAGTTAAAGTTGTAAATGATTTGCTACTGGCCTCTGATCAGGGTTATTTTTTTATGCTTATATTGCTCGAACTAAGTGCAGCTTTTGACACCATTGATCACGCAATTCTTCTTTATAGGCTAGAAAATGTTAATGGAATTAAAGCATTATTTCACCTTAGAAACATAGCTAAGATCAGAAATATGCTGGCACTGAATGATGCAGAAAAAACTTGTCCATGCATTTGTTACCTCTAGGTTGGATTACTGTATTGCCCAGTTGTCTGGTTGTTCCAGTAGGTGCATAAACAAACTACAGTTAGTCCAGAATGCAGTGGCCAGAATCCTTACTGGAACCCAGAAATATGAGCACATCACCGGTCAAATTTCGTATTGATTATAAAATACTTTTGCTTGCTTACAAATCAGATAATGGTCTCCTGCCACAGTACCTTAGTAAACTTCTAGTTTCTTGCGATCCACCGCACCCACTTCAATCAAAAGGTGCAGACTATTTGCTAATACCTCATATTATGAGGGTTACAGCAGGGGGCAGATCATTCTCCTATCGAGCCCCACATCTATGGAATAGTCTTCCAGTTAGTGTTCGGGACTCAGACACAATCTAGTCTTCAAGTATAGGCTGAAAACCTATTAGTTTAGTCAAGCATTTCTTTCATAGTTCCAAATAGTTCAGGGCTCACAGCTGGAGGTTTTATGGTCATAGAATGTTTTGGTAAACTGGGATGTTTTGATGCTGTCCTTCGGCAACTCTCACGAGATCACTCAGGTTTGTTGACGGTGGAGCGGCTGGCTGCTTTATGTCCCAGGGCTGTGTCTGTGTCACCTTCTGGTTCTACCCTTTAGTTCTGCTGCCATAGCGCTAGTCTGCCGGAGTTTCTTCTTCTCTCTGCACAACTTGTGTTTGAATTGTCCATTAGATAGTTTATTATGTCTACCTCTTCTTCATTCTCGTTGTTGTGTTGTTGTCATCTTTGATACAGTCTGACCACCGGGAAATGGTATTCTTGACAAGTGATTACACCGACGCACTGCTGGACCATTACAGGGAATAAAATAAGAATTTCCTGGAACCATTAGGGAATGTAAAATTATTCAATATAACAAATATAAAGTAAATAAAACCTTAATCGAACATTAATCAATCAAAATGTTGATTAATCAGTTACATTTGAAAGCATAACTCAAGACCTGTCAGCATGACCTGCTTCAATGATTTCACTATTGCTGTATTTCTCAAGAATTTGTGACTTTATTGGCTTAGAAAAGTGGATTCTGGTATGTCCTGTAAAGTAGAAACAGGTGCCTCGTTTCTGAAAGAGTTTTACAGAAAAAGAGAAAAAGAAGACATTTCTGTACTGTAATGCTTCTGCTGAGTTTGTACAGGACATTCCCCTCCTGGGACTTATAACACATAAAATCTGTTTTCTGTTAAAAATGTGTTTTGCATATTTTCCCATCTATTCACTGAGACTGAAAGTGGTTTTAGTATTAGGTAGAATAAGAAAAAAGTTTTTATTTGAACATTTCCATTGATATTAATATAATATAAAATTTCAAATATCACCTTTCACAGAAGACTAATTGAAAGTGAAAGTGATCATTTTCGCCACTATGTTTGCACACAGCTCAATTGGTCCTCTGCATTTAACCCATCCATGCAGTGAAACACACACATAGACACACACAGGTGAAGTGAGCACACATGCCCGGAGCAGTGAGAAGCCAGCACAGCGCCCGGGGAGCAACTGGGGGTTAGGTGCCTTTCCCAAGGGCACTTCAGCTATGACTTGTCTGTACTTGGAATCGAACCAGGGACCTCCCCGGTGCAAGGCTGGTTCCTTAACCAAAAGCTCACAACTGCTGGCCATTTTTTATACATTCTAGTCCACAGTAATGCATACAGAAGTCATCACTTCACAGTGGTTGGCTGTACACCTGACTGAGACTCCCAAGCTGGGAATTGAACCGGGGACCTTTTTGCTATGTTGTGCCAGCGCTACCCACTATACCATAATACCACCCAATACTTGCAGTTTTAAACCATATGCCAACAAAATGTTTTCTGAACAAAAAATTAATCACTACCTGCTGCTTATCTATTATGCAAATCAAAAGTGGGGGAGCCATTTTGTACGCAAACACAAATAAACTGTTGTAACATATCAAAACCTGCATGTCATATGGAAAGTGCTGATAGTGCTTCTGCTAGGTTTGTACAGAACGTTCCCCTCCTGGAAAGTATATCACGCAAAATATCAATTTTCTGTTTAAAATAGCAATGTGTTTTGTAACCCCAATCCATTCTGTAATGCTGATGATAGTATAATTATAACGTATAATAAAAAAAAAATTTTGGACTTTTCCATTAATCATAATTTTGCATTTTATTGTAATGTATGTACATTTTAATTGTAACCTCATCATCTTTGATAGACTACTTTCTTTTTAATTATCCCAGCATACAATAAAACATATGAAATATAAACATTATATAGAAAAACAAATATATGTTTTCTGTATCCATAATATAAAAACACCCACTGACAACTTAATAAATATTTTTCCAAAAACAGCTGTTAGACATTTGAGCAGAATTCCTCATCTGGATTTTTTTCAGAAGTACTGAGGTATTGTGGAACCGCTTTATATTGCAGGTGGGCTACATGTCTAGCATGCTGGGTTATTGCTGAGACAATTATGGCACCACTGGATGCCTTGTGGCTTCACTGAGCTTCCTCTTGTCTGAAGGCTATCAGACTGCTTCCTGGTCCACAAAAAGTAATTGGCTTACAGGATGCAGAGAGGGTGTGACTAAGTGATATGGTTTTAGAGCTCTGAGTGGCACTCTATAAAGCAAAGAATCAGATTTTATCTCGTTACCCTATTTTCTGACCTCTCCCAGGCAAATTCCACTGCACCAAGTGCTTCAGAGTCAGACTGCGAATAATTCTCTAATGATTCAGTGCCTGTGGTACAGGAATAGAATTTCATTAAGCCTTCACTACGAAACGGACACATTACCTTTTTTGAACATGAATACAATTTTACTGACTGAACTAGGGCAGTTATTTTAAATCAGAACACGCAAATTCCTTGTGATATAAAGTGTTTTTTTATGATGGGGAGTCAAAAATGATCAGCTCTCTGGCTATAGAATTGTGTTGAATCAAATTTCAGAAAAATACATCATATCTCCCTGCTTTTCAATATATTTTGTGCATCTGTCAACTAGCTTTTATTATCCCTTATTAATTTTTTTTAGGATTAACTTTTAATCACAAATGCACAGCTGTCATAGATTATTGTACTGATTAAACATAGCCATGGCTGAATATAAAATTATTTGCCATGTAATCCTCTGTCACTCAGCTATCCAACAGAATCACTTCATGTTCATGAACATTGCTGTCATCAAACATGGACTTTTGCAGGCTTTCATCATTCTTCTTAATGGCTGATAGTTGTGCAACCTTTCTTAAACCTTTCTTTCCACTTAGTTGGGACAAAATATTTTCTTAATACTTGGAAAAAGATTTTCAATAAATATCAGCACCAGACACAACCTCAGACAAAAATCCTATCTAATTAGCCAACAACATGTCGAATTAGTGTGTTAAAGCAAGAGTGTTACCTTTGCTCTTTGATATACTGAAGAAGTGTAGTGCATTCAGTCTGTGCAAGCGTAAGTTACGAGCATGGCCTCTGAGGTAACAGTAGGGTCATGGTAACTGAAATAGGGACGCATGGATAGTTATAGATAAGAACTTTGTAGATAGTAAGGAAATGTTTACATCTAACAAGGATGAGGGTCAGGTGAGGTCAGCAAGCTCATGATCAGTCTCTCAAAATGTTCAGCAATTAGGCACACTTTATGTCTTTATGTGTTGTATGTTAGGTACAAGTAAAAATTCATGCCAAGTAATAATTTCCACATTGCAGTATACTGTATAGAATATATATACACTCACTGGCCACTTTATTAGGTACACCTTCCTAGTAAAATATTGGACCTCATTTTGCCATCAGGACTGCCCTAATTCTTCATAGCATACTTTCATCAGATATGGTCATTTAGTGTTACCTTTCTATCATATCAAACCAATCTGCCCATTCTCCTCTGACAGCTCACATTAACAAGACATTTTCGTCCACACAACTCAATTCAATTCGATTCAATTAATAATTATTTATATAGGGCTTTTTACAGTGGAATCTTGTCACAAAGCAGCTTTACAAAAATGATATTCAACATATAAATATTAGATTTAATAAGGTTCATTTTCTTTAATGAGCAAGCTGGACGATGCCAAGGGCAATGAAAAACTCCCTGAGATGATAAGAGAAAGATAACTTGAGAGGAACCAGACTCAGAAAGAAATTCCATCCTCAGTGGGGTTATAGCAGATTAACAGCCTGAAAAGTGTCTGTGATGTAGTGTGTAGAACAACGGCCGCTTACTGGATATTTGTTTTTTTTGTCAACCCTAGGGATGGTTTTGCATAAACATCCCAATAGATCAGCAGTTTCTGAAATACTTAGACTAGCCTGTCTGACACCAACAACCATGCCATGTTCAAAGTCGCTTAAATCAGTTTCCTTCCCCATTCTGATGCTTAGTTTTCATCAAGTTGACTTGACCACCTCTACATGCTTAATTGAATTGACTTGGGGCCATGGGAGTGACTGATTTGCTTTCAATAAGCAACTGGACAGGTGTAGGTAATAAAGTGGACAGTAAGTGTTTAAGTATGTATTCAAATTGATCTAATAGATTTTTAATATGCATTTACCCCAGCGCCTTCAACTAAAAATGTTACAAACCCGATTCCAAAAAAGTTGGGACAAAATACAAAGTGTAAATAAAACGCTATGCAATAATTTACAAATGTCAAAACCGGATATTGTATTCACAACAGAACATAGACAACATATCAAATGTCGAAAGAGAGACATTTTGAAATTTCATGCTATATATTGGCTTATTTAAAATTTTGAGACAGCAACACATCTGAAAATAGTTGGGAAAGGGCAATAAGAGGCTGGAAAAACCAAAACTAGATTAGGTCTATTGGCAATAGGTCATTAACATGACTGGGTATAAAAAGAGCATCTTGAAGTAGCAGCGGCTCTCAGAAATAAAGATGGGAGGAGGATCACCAATTCCCCTAATTCTGCACTGACAAATTGTGGAGCGATATCAGAAAGTTTGATAGTTCGACAGTGTAAAATTGCAAAGCGTTTGCACATATTATCATCTACAGTGCATAATATCATCAAAAGATTCAAATAATCTGGAAGAATCTCTCTGTGTAAGGGTCAAGGCCGGAAAATTATACTCTCTATTGGAAATCACAAAATGGGCTCAGGAATATTTCCAGAGAACATTATCTGTTAACAGAGCCATCCGCCGTGCAGTTCAAAGACGTAGCCGCATCTAAACAAGAGCTAGAATTGCAGAAGTCTTCTCTAGGCCAAGGATCATTAAAAATATACTGTGGCAAAGTGAAAACCTGTTCTGTGTTCAGACGAATCAAAATTTGAAATTCTTCATGAAATCAGGGACGCCATGTAATTCTGACTAAGGAGGAGAAGTATGACCCACGTCGTTATCAGTGCTCAGTTCAGACGCCTGCATCTCCGATATTATGGGGTATGCATTAGTGTGTGTGGATCAATGCTGAAAGTTATATCCAGGTTCTAGAGCAACATATGCTCCCATCTGGACAACATCTTTTTCAGGGAAGATCTTGCATTTTACAACATGACTATGCCAACCACATACTGCATCAATTATAGCATCATGTCTGCATAGGAGAAGGGTCCGGGTACTGAACATGCAAGATATTTCACCTATAGAAAGCAGATGGCGCGTCATGAAACTGAAGATATAACAAAAAAGACCTAAGACAGTTTATCAACTAGAATCCTACTTTAGACAAGAATGGGTTAATGTTGCTTTCACTCAACTTGAGCAACTGTGGTAAACATGGCCTTGCCCCAACTTTTTTTAAATGTGTTGTATGAAATGAAATTTAAAATTATCTAATTTTTCTCTTTAAATTATATATTTTCTTACTTTAAACAATTTATATGTCATCTATGTTGTATTCTGAATAGAATATGGACTTTTCCACATCATTGCATTCCATTTTTATTTACAATTTGTACTTTGTCCTAACTTTTTTTGGAATCAGGTTTGTACACC
>JAOUQT010014671.1:0-12029 GCA_025769995.1 Xyliphius kryptos | reverse complement strand
ACAGAACTAAATACAAGAGGGAACAAGATCACATGACACAACAACCAATGAACAGACACAACCAATAATCACTAAATCAGGACACTTAACGAAGGTGATGAACATAAATTAATCAGGTGCCCGTGGCACCTGTAACAGGTATGGTATTAGCTTTTCCAATTTCCAAGTAAAATGAATCTTTTTTTTTAAAGAGCAATCACAAAAAAGTGGTTCAGACTGAGTACTCTGTTTTAGGTGGTATAAATACTTTGGTGACAAAGGTCAGAAAAGGCTTTCTCCTGACCTTTATGGAGACTTAAGTGGACGTTAATG
This sequence comes from Xyliphius kryptos, assembly GCA_025769995.1. Taxonomy (NCBI): domain Eukaryota; kingdom Metazoa; phylum Chordata; class Actinopteri; order Siluriformes; family Aspredinidae; genus Xyliphius; species Xyliphius kryptos. The sequence continues at coordinate 11,717 of JAOUQT010014671.1, read as the reverse complement.
AATGAATGACTGAATGAACGGCAATATACTAAAGCGATAAGGCATGGGAGGGAGTGGTAGCTCAGTGGTTAGGGTGTTGGACTATCAATCTGAAGGTTAACAGTCCCAGGTCCATTTACGTTACCAATGTGGGCCCTTGAGCAACGCCCTTAATCCTCATTGCTTCAGGAATTCTGTATGTAACCCTGTGTTCTGACCCCAACTTAGAGATAATTTTAAGTCGCTTTGGATAAAAGCGTCTGCTAAATCACCAAATGCAAAAGGCATGAGAGAGCATGTGTTATCGTGAATAAACTACAGGAAATGGGTGTTGTTAGGCCTGACTTGTGGCAGAGACCTTTTGCAGATTTTTCCTGTTATTTTGCACAATACTACACCTCAAATGCTTTTTTGCTTTTCCTAATATTGCTATGAAAACAATATGATAAAAAACAAGCTTTCCTTCATAAGTGTGTTTCTTTAAACTTGTTCTCTGTAATGTGATCTAGTCTGTTTTTAAAGTAAACATAGATTAATAAGAAACAGGATAATAGCGGCACGGTGGCTTAGTGGTCAGCACATTCACCTTATAGCACTGGGCATCCAGATTTGAATGGCAATCTGAGCGGAGTTTCCATGTTTTTACCGTGTCCAGTTTTCGCCGGGTTCTCTAGTTTGCTCCCGCAGTCCAAAAACATGGGTTCAAGGTAAATTGACGGCACAAAATTGTCCATATAATACATGTATATGTGTTATATTGCCTCATCAGGCAATACTTACTGGTTATATTAATCTGCTTTTCTATTAATGGAATATGATTTTAAATACTGATCTACAATGTTTGCACATTTCACGCATGACCGTATTACAGAACACAGTTTCAGGAATTGGCTCGCTGTTTATATTAATCTGTACATTACGATTTAAAATAAGGTATTGTGTGTCGTGTGTATGATGCGAATGTGAGGCAGTCAGAAGTGTACATTATTGCCAATAATGTCACGGCTGGACTAACAGCTCAGCCAATCAGATTTAAGAATTGTAACTACCCATTTCATAAAATACCTTAAGGCACTTCTCACATACTACTCATACTAATAGTGTAATTCGATAACGCAACCCCTACATACCAAACCTTGGTATGGCAAGATACTCTTACTATTTTGCATGTGCATATATGTTTACCTTGTGTACTCTATGTTAACTTGTGTACTCTATACAAAACAAATCAATTAAACAAAAGCCAAAAGTGTGCATATCGATTTGATCCTGTCGCTGCTGGACAAACAGATGCTGGAGGGAGTCCTTGGCCTCTCCAGCTGAGACAAAGCAAAAATCATCTAACATTTCAGCTATTACTTAATTCTTAAAAATATATTTTTCTATACTTTTAACCAGTTATAGGTAAGCCAACATATCTAAATTGAAAAAATTATTAATAGTTGCTTTAAAAAAAAGTTTTAAAAAGAAATAATAGGGCTAATAGTAGCTGTGTTAATTCAAACTGTTACCATTTGCCTGAAAAGGCAGAAGAATTTGTCTGGATATCGCAGTCTCTTCAGAGAGCTGTACTGTAAACTCATTCTTGCAGACATGCAAAGGCCAAACTTTTGTGTATATAATCCTGCTTGCTGTGCATTAGCACTGTGTATGTTAACTGCCCTGTGGTTTCTCAATGTTCGTAAAACTGGAATATCATATGCTTTTGGTTGTGTTAATACTGTATTGTTGTATATGTATACTTTATTTTTATTAAACACATAAAAGCCTATTAATGCTGAGCCTTATATTTCTAATATTCACGTACTACGATAAACTTGATAAACAAACCACTTAAAACTCAATATCACCGATGTTTTTTTAAATGGCTATTTTAGCATATGCACTGCTCAGAAGAAAAGGGAACACTTAAACAATACAATGTAACTCCAAGTCAACCACACTTTTGTGAAATCAACCTGTCCAGTTAGCAACACTGTGAATCAATTTCACTTGCTGTTGTGCAAATGGAACAGAAAACAGGTAGAAATGAGAGGTAGTTAGCAAGACAATCCCTATGAAGGAGTGCTTCTGCAGGTGGTGACCACACACCTTTTCTATGTTCTCATCCTTTTTGGCTGATGTTTGGTCACGTTTCCATTTTTCTAAGGTTATCTAACCATAGAGGTAGCATGAGGCGGTGTATACAATCCACAGAAGTTGCTCAGGTAGTGCATCTAATTTGGGATGGCACATCAATACAAGCTGTGGCAAGAAAGTTTGCTATGTCTGTCAGCACAGTGTCCAGAGCATGGACAGGCCAGTACACCAGGAGACATGCAGGGGGCCGTAGGAGATAACAGATAACATAGGAAGTTCATAAGGCACGTGAAGGCCACAGACTTGGCTACTAACACAGCATCCAGCACACTCTGTTCCACTTTGGCTACCTGTGTAGACCAGGTATGGCCATTAGCCACAGGAAAGACTCACATATATTCCTCCAGTCCCTGAATCACAGTGGTGCTTTGTAAACAACACACCATTCTATATTTCTTGAAAGAAGGTGGCGTAAATCTAGTCTGTCTTTAGATTTAGAGATTTACCAGTCTTCTCTTGCCACTTTCCCAAGGGATTCCTGCTAAATCCTTGTTCTTTCAGTCTAAGGTAACAAACATCTCAGATGCTTTATTCAGTACATTTAACACCTTACTTAGTCCACCTTCTTCCCCTGCCAACACCTCTCTGTCAGCTGATGTCTTTGCAACCATCGTCACGGAGAAGATTGATAACATCAGTAACCCCCCCCTCAACACGATATCTAACACAACCAACCAACCAAACTTCTTCGCTTTCTCCAATGTCTTTAGATATCGGTAAGATTTTTCTTGCCAGCAAACCCACTACTTGTCACCTTAATTTCATCCCTTCTCACCTCCTTCAGGCCATTGCCCCCTCTATCACATCAGCAAATACTATTCCTCCAAACAGACCATAGTTAAAAAGCCAACGCTCATGAGAAACATGTCTCCATGTTTCTCATACATAACAGTCTCTTTGACCCTAATCAGTCTGTCTTTAGGTGTGATCACTCCACTGAGACTGCACTGCTTTCTGTGGTTGAAGCACTTAAATAGGCCAAATCTAACTCCCAATCCTTTGTCCTCCCCCCTGATGACCTATCAATCTCAAATCGGATATCCGCCTGTCTCACCGACATATCTGTTTGTATGAAGGTAATCTTGGTTTCTCAATTGACAATGATCTTAAACTTTCAGATCAGGTTATGAAAACTGCCCTTTCCTGCAGATTCATTATGTATAGCATCAGGAAAATCAGACCTTTCTTAACAGAACAGGTTACTCAGCTGCTGGTCCAATCCCTCATCCTATACCGGCTCGACTATTGTAACGCTCTGCTTGCCAGTCTCCCAACTTCAACAATCAAACCTCTACAATTGGTTTAAAACTCTGCAGCCCGACTCGTGCTCAACCAGCCAAAGCAAACTCATGTCACTCTATCACTCATCTCGTTCCATTGGCTTTCTGTAACTGCTGGCATTCAGTACAAGGTACTGACTCTGACCTACAGGACAGTCTCTGGATCTACCCCCTTTTACCTTCAGTCCATCTTTACTAAATACACTCCAACACATTCACTATGCTCTAGTGATGAATGTCGCCTAGTGATTCCAACTAAACGAGGCGCTAATTCTCACTCCATTTCATTTACCACTGCTAAATAGTGAAACGACCTTCCCAACACCATCTGTAAGGCTGACTCATTCAACATTTTCAAGAAACTTCTCAAAACACACCTTTTCCTCAGTCACTTGCTATTTATATAGAAAAAAAGCCAGATTGAGTAAAGTGCTGCAAAATGACTTAATGTAAATGTAATATGTGCATAATAGTCAGTTTTATAATTTTTTAGTATTATAATTTTTGAAAAACTCTTTTACTAGCATTTTGTAATGTACAAACTTGTTTTTATCTGTGTTATAGGGGGAAAAGGGCGATCCTGGACTCTCACCTGGCAGAGCGCCAAACGGTCCAAAGGTATGCTCTTCCGTTTTTGTTAATATCCACTTTATTTTGTATTTGGACAATTAGTACAGCAGGGCTGTGACCTAAGAGAATTATTATACATTAGTAAATATTCTCATATATTTAAGCACCAAGGTACGATGGTGTGTGCGTTATTGTGATTAAATCACTGGAGAAAGGTGTTGCACGATGCATAGAGGAGTACAGTAATACCTCTTTTCAGTGATTTATTCAATAATGCTTTAATTAAATGGTTACAAACACACTATAATGTAATGTAAGCAGAATCGCTAATAAACTGGTTTTCTGCGACGTATTCTAGTACAGTTTGCGAAGTGAATGATGCATGCTGAGTAACCGGTTTCCGATTTCTAAAATAATGAAATACTATCTAGTGGCCAAATTACAAAACGCACTTTATAAAAAACATTATAAAACACTTTATAAAAAATAATGAATGTTATGCATTAATATGAATGTGACGTGGTCAGGGGTATGCATTACGTATTGTCAAAAATGTCATGGCTGAACAAACGGTTTAGCCAAAAAGATAACACGGAACTATCTATGTTATAATATACAGTATATTCAATTATTATTACATTACAATTGTGAACTTTAAAATCATTTTCACAGGGGGGTTTGGGGATCATAGGACCGGTTGGACTACCTGGTCAAGAAGGTCGCAAGGTAAGGATCCTTATGAATCTATAGTACCTCTTTTATTCTCCGCTAAAAACGTTTTCCCAGCATACATTAAACTCGGGCAGAAGTCCAGACATATACAGGACTCTGGCTGTTTCTCGAACACATCTGTGTTGTGGCATATAAATCTACGCCAGGTTTGTTGGTGGGTGATTAAATGTTAGCTTCATGTTTAGTTTTTTTTACAAACAGAGATTTTAAATCAGTGTGAAATCCCATTGAATCATCTGTGGCTGGAACATCCCAGCAGAGAGCAAAATGTCGGCCTTGTGCCGAGTGTTTCTTCTCATTCTACTGGCACTGAGCCCAAAAGGCCCCAGATACGGCAAACTCTTGTCTCTGCTTCTCAGCCAGATCAGCAAGTTTCTGTCATCATCACTTTTCACGGGTTAAAGTATGTTTTTTATAATTTCCCACACTTCTTGTGGTAGTGTGATTTCTTGTGGAATGTATATCAGGATCCAGTACTCATTCAGCAAAAGATCTTTTAGCATTAATGATATCACTGTCTGGAGATGCTGGTAAGACTATCTTGTTGTGGAAATTGCTTTATTTTGTGCAGATACTTCACCAGAGGCATGAGGTTAGTTACCACATTGTTAGTCTACTGAAATGGACCTAAAAAATTTTTTGTGTTATTGGAAAAAGTTTTTGGTACTGCGTAAAATCAATCTGCCTTGTTTTTTGAAGATCATTTTTACATGCAAGCAGAGAACAGACTGAGGAAATGATTGGTTCCAGGAGGACTTTTTTCATTTTTGAGTAGTCGGCTTGAATACAGAGAGACTCCACATGGCCGCTTGCCATAGTTCCCGCTACAACTCTGAGAGTTTTACTTTCAGCCTTACTTAGAAAAAATAATATGAAGAATAGACTTTTTGTTTCAACGCATTTTCCAGTTTCTCAGATGAAGTCCTGGATAAAGACTGAGACATAGCCACTGTTCATTAATAAATAATCCCTTGTGTCTGGTCATGCTTAGCAGTACATAATGACACACATCACACTCAGTCACCCAGTTTCACTCTGACTGGAGTGAAGGCAGTTTGACTCATGAAACATTGTAAAGTAGTGGAATTACCTGGCTGTTCTGGAGACTCACATATGGTCTAAATATCAACATTCTGGCTTAAAGGGATACATGAAAACTTAGTGGAAAAATAGTTCTACTAAATTACTCCTGGCAGCGAAGCACAAGGCTATTCCATACATGGTATCTGCCTAGAAAAGTCCATCCAACAACAATGCCGGAAAACCTTACAAGAAACCAAACATACCATGAGGTATAACGAATGCTGGATCAAAAGCGTTGACAATCACCAATTATTTGTGTAATAGATGGTCTTCATTATCAATTGCGTTGAGGTATGCATGATACCTCTGGCTGTGTCACACACATTCTAAGATTAAAAGCAGATGTCTACGCTGGCATTAAATCGAATGTTGTGTAATTGGACAGATCCATTGACAGGATACTAAAGTCTGCAGCGGTACATCTGAGAGCGAGACAGAGAGAGAGAAAGAGTAAGGTGTCCCAGCTTCTTTATCAGCATTGTTTACTGCTTTAGGTTAACTTCATATTATTATATCACCAGTAGGACTGCAGTATAAAATAAATTGTCAAAAATTGTCATCTTTCTGATTAATCTGATACATTTACATTTAGTCGTTTACCAGACGCTACAAGTCAGAAGTTAAAGAAAAAACAGCTATAACAGGGTACAACAGGGTGGTCCACAAACAAGCAGTACACCTTATATATCCAAGTGCATGAGGCATGCTGCTTTTTTCAGGGCCACCCTGTATAATCAAACCTGATTTTTTCTTTTTCGCAAGTTTCTTAAAATTGCATGTATGTAAATTGCCTCCATATAGTGTGCGGGTGGGTGTTTGTGTGTGACCGTATATCCAGCAATAAGTTCATAGCATGTCCTTGGTGTATCTGCCCGGCACCTAAAGCATTGACAGGAGCAACCCCTCCCCTCCAGTGGTGGCCCTAGTCCATAGGCTTGTAGTTAAGCAGAAAGCATTGCGACCTGAAGGTGCCTGGTTTGATTTCCGGTTCCACCAGGTACTCTGGCTGAAGTGCCTGTGACCAAAGCACCTAACCCATATTGCTCCCCAGGCACCGTATACAAGGTTAAATGTGGAGGACAAATTCCTTTGTGTGTAAACACTAAGCAAAATAGATCGTTTCATGACTTTAAAATAGAATTAAGTGAAAGATAATTAGGTGAGATGAGATGAGAGAAGGGTAAGAACTGAACATTATTCAGTTTAGTCTCCTAGAGACATGTCTGGAATCAGAATATTTGGCTGTGTTTTCTTTTAGCTAAATACTAAAATGGACTACAGAATTATAAAATATCTGGTATTAAATGTGTCATATTAGTCTCCAAACATTTTATCACAGATTTGGTACATAAGTTATCTGAGCTGTATGTAGAATTTTGTGGAGAACAAAATAATGAAAGGAAATTGTGAAATGCAGTAGTGTTGGTCATACAGCATGCACTTCAAAACCCAGACAAGAGCTTATTCCACACACATGCAGGCCTCATGGCTTGGGGCCAAAAACATCCCCAAGGTATTTTAAAATAGCCAAACAATGTGATGAAGTGGGATTAGGCTCATGAACTGAAATGGTTTCTGCAGTACTTTTTAGTACTTTAACATGGTTATTAGTTTTACAGATGATTGAAATAGCTATAGTTTTTAAATAGGGAAGTTTGAAGGAAATGACAATTTAAAAGTGCAAATCAAACAACAATTAAAATAAGTTTAATAAGTCTTTTGTCCTTTGTCTATTTATTTATGAAAACAGTTTTTATGTATATATCTGGTTATTGCAAAATTCCAAACCATTTGCAATGATTTGTTGCTGTAATTAAAATTACTAGGTAAAATAATGTACCGCATTTAGAATCTGGGGTGGAATGGTAGTGTAGTGGTTTGCATGGCACTTTGTCAATGCTTTTGATGCAGGTTTGAATACCAATTTAAAGTTTCCATGTTCTCCCAGTGGCCGTGTAGCCTTTCTTCAGGTTCTGTGGTTTCCTCTTACAGTCCAAAAACATTTATTTAAGATAATTTGGCTGCTCTGAATTGGCCCTATATAGTGTGTCTGGCTAGTGTGAGTGAGTGTGTGCCTAGTAATGCATTGGCACCCTGTCTTGGCTGTATTTGACTGCAGAGTTTTCCCCTAGATTGGTATGGTTCAAATCCCAATTAATCCCGCAGCTAATATAGAGTGGTTTGCAAAGGTTTGGGCACCCCTGATCATTTTCATGATTTTCATTTATAAATTATTGGTTGTTCAGATCAGCAGTTATTTATATCATATGGCAGACTAACACAGTGATATTTAAGAAGTAAAATTAAGTTTATAGAATTTACAGAAAATATGCAATAATTTTTTGAACAAAATTAAGCAGTTGTAAAAATTTAGGCACCACAACAGAAAATTCACATAATTTTTTTTAGAAGATCCTCCTTTTGCAGAAATAACATCCTCTAAACCCTTTTATAGCTTCAAATGAGAGTCTGAACTCTGGTTGAAGGTATTTTGGGTCATTCTTCTTTACAAAACATCTCCAATTCAGTTAGGTTTGATGGTTTTCGAGCATGGACAACCCGCTTTAAATTAAACCACAGATTTTCAATTATATTTAGCTCTGGGGAATGAAATAGCCATTCCAGAACGTTATAGTTTTTCCTCTGCATAATGGCCTTAGTAGATTTTGAGCAGTGTTTAGGCTCATTGTCCTGTTAAAGTATCTTTGTCACTGATTCTTGAACACTGCTCTTAAGAATCTGCTGTTATTGATTGAATTCCATGCAATCCTCAACATTACCAAGATTCCCATTACCTGCACTGGCCACACAGCCCCACGGCATGATGGAACCTCCACCAAATTTTATTGTGGGTAGCAAGTGTTTGTCTTGGAATGCTGTGTTTTTTTTCCATCATGCATTCCACCCCTTGTTATGTCCAAATAACACAATTTTAGTTTAATCAGTCCACAGCACCTTATTTCAAAATGAAGCTGGCTTGTCCAAGTGTGCTTTAGTGACTCAAGTGACTCTGTTGGCTTGTGTGCAGAAAAGGCTTTTTCTGCATTACTCTCGAATAAAGCCTTACCTTGTGCAAAGTGAGCTAAATATTGATGCACGGTGACACCATCTGCAGCGAGATGATGTTGCAAATCTTTGAAGCTTGTCTGTGGGTTTACCATGATTGTTCTCACCATCCTTTGCTTCTCTTCACCTATCAGAGATTTTTCCTGGCCTACTATTTTGGGTCTTTATTTGAACTGTGCCTGAGGTCTTCCATGTTCCTCACAGAGGAAACCGACAGTTGAAATCTCTGAGATGGCTTTTAGTATTCTTACCCTGAAAACCGTGACATTGAACAATCTTTGTTTTCAGGTCTTTTGAAAGTAATGCAAATGGCCACCTTAATCCTTTCTCAGAATTGGATTCACCTGTGTATGTTGGTCAAGGGTCAATGAGCTTACAAAATCAAATTTTGTGTTCCAATAAATAGTACTAAAGGTATTAAATTCAATAAAACGAAAAGGGTGCCCAAATTTATGCAATTGCCTAATTTAGTTTGAATATAAACTTAATTTAACTTTTCAAATATCACTGTGTTCATCTGCTATATGATGTATTTTACTAAAATTGCGGATTCAAACAAATCAATGATTTATAAAGGAAAATCATGGGCGCACAAACTTTTGCATAGCACTGTAGGATTAAGCAGAGGATGAAGAGATGAGATTAACTACAATCTTTTGTTATTTTTGTAGCATTAAAACTACACACGTGAGTAAAAATAACTATCCTTGATACCCAGAAAAATGTTTATATCAATTTATAACTATAAATAAGTAATTATTGTACAACATCATTCTCTCCTACTTAGTGGTTTACTTAGAATTACAGTTGAGCCACTTGTTATCCATGTGTTTTTAGTGGGGCTGGCAAAACATATAAAATTTACTCTTTTATGTTTTATATAATTTAAATACCCTGTCCCAGCATTATCCATCCAGTGCCAGTGGATGGGCATGGGGAAACCTCGTGACCCCAGTATAGGATCAAGCAAATGATGATGACATGATTTAAATAGCAGAATGTCGGAGAAGGGTGGCATGTTAGCTTAGTGATTAGTACATCTACCTCTCAGCGCTGGGATCCAGGTTTGAATCCCGATCTGGGTCGAGTTTTCATGTTCAAACTGTAGCTTTGTGGGTTTTCTCAAGGTTCTTTGGTTACTTCCCACAGTCCAAAAACATTGATTCAAGAGTAATTGACTGCTCTAAATTGTCCCTAAAAGTGATCTATTTGCTTACTGTGCTTACACACAGAGGAATTTGTCCTCCACGTTAACCCATCCGTGTAGTGAAACACACATATACACACACTGAGTGAAGTGAGCATTTGCCTGCCGATGAGCAACTTTGTACGTGGTCCCTGGGGAGCAACTGGGTTTAGGGGCCAGAGTATTTGGTGGGTCACAAGGCTGGTTCCTTAACCTAAACCCTGCGACTGCCCCTTATATAGTGTGTGTCTGTAGGAGTGAGTGTGGTCAGTAATAGATTGGCGCTCTGTCCTAAATTTTTCTGCACAGTGCCTGAAACGTTCTCCCCATGATAAGCATGGGTAACCCCTCACCGTGACCCCAATAGAGGATCAAGCTTTTGAGATATTGAGATGAGATGTCAATGAAAAGATAAATAGATGCAGTAAACTTTTCATAACCATTTTGGTTTAGTTTATTAGTCATGGATTAAATGTTACAGCCTTCCCTAAAAGATAATAAAAACAACAACTGTTGTCCAAATGTTCTTAAACATTTGGACAACATTTGGACAACAGTTGTTGTTTTTATAATCTTTTTGGGAATGCTGTAAAAGTTAAAAGTCCATGATTAATAAACTAAACCAAAAAGGTTATAATAAGTGTTCTGTTCACAACTCTAAACCGAATCAGCAGCACATGCTGGAGAACTACATTAGTGGCAGTTTAAACATCTGGGAAGCAGCTGTCTACCATCAGCAATCAAGCCACTTTACCTTCCCTCTACCCTCCACCTGTTTGTAGCCTCATCTGTGCTGCTTTCACATTCTTTTTCTCAAATTATATAATTACATCATTCTAGTAGTAGTAGAATACTAATATAATGCATGAGAAGACCAACCCCCTGGCAAAAATCAAGGAATCACCAAAATTAGAGGCTGTTTACCTTTTTTCTTTTTAGCAATTAAAGACAAAACATAAAAGTAATTTTATTTAATGGCTAAATAGAATTATGATGGCTAAAATGACTCAATATTAAAAAAGCGCGAATTAAAGAAATGACCTATGCACTAGTCTTAAAAATAGTTTTTATATGTGATATGTTAGATACAACTAGATAGTCGTTAATTGATTCAACATTGGACAACAATGGATAACATTGGAATGGACATTCACTGCACAATATGTTTATGAGCGTCTTGCACTGTTGATGCCACCCAGGCACTCAACTGATTCTTGGTCCTCACAAGGTTTCTTCCTACAAAAAAAAAACCAAAAAAAATACAAAAAAACTCAATTTTTACAATTGAGTTCAATTACACATTACAATTGTGTCATGATCCACAACCATCTCTGTTGTGCAAAAACTAATACAAAGTCCAAAAGTGTAAAAATAAACAGGGTTTTTAATTCAGAGACAACATGGAACATGGCGCACACAAAAAGGACGCTAAGTGATGTCCTCGGCGAAAGAAGGTGTCCTCAGCGTAGCCAGGTCACTCGGGAATCCTCGGAAACGAAAGCCACCAGAACATGCCGGTGCGGTGATGGGATGATTACGGGAGGGGGCAACGGCCTAGCCATCTTATGGATCAAACACCGTGAACTGCCCGTGCATTTCTGGAAGCCGATTAAAAACACCTAAAAAAAAAAAAAAAAAAAAAAACGTCGTAGGGAGGGAACGGTGGGGAAAGAAAAAAAAAA
>JAOUQT010014661.1:0-12030 GCA_025769995.1 Xyliphius kryptos | reverse complement strand
AGTTTCCTCCCACAGTCCAAAAACATGGATTCCAGGTAAAGTGAAAGCTCTAAATTGCCCCATATGGTGTGTGTGTGGATGTGTGAGTGTGTGCCCAGCAATGGATTTGCGCCCTGTCCTGGGTGTATATGCCCAGCGCCTGAGATGTTCTCCCCTGGATGGGCATAGGGAACCCCACCGTGACCCTCGTAGAGGAATAAGTGGAAGATAATAGATGGATGGATTACATGCCTTTTGCAAGTTCAAGTAGAACAACAGCAGGTATAGCAGTGTATATAGTTCACGCCAACAGATATAAAGTATTGAAGATGACGGGTCTTATTTTAGCAGTCTTTAGCAAGCCATTAACCACGCTGCTTGATTAAGGGCGTGTCAGTGTGAGTTTTCTATCATTACGATGGGAAATGTACACTTTGTGCGCCTTCATCAAGCGGCCTGGTTGACGGGTAGCTAAAATAAGACCCGTCATCTTCAATACTTTAAATCTGTTGGTGTGAACTATATACACTACGATACCTGCTATTGTTCGATTACATGCTATAGGCAACCAAAAGGTAGAACCCTAGTGAGTTTTCACTAACGCTGTAAAAAAGGTGGTAGAACATTGTGGGATTGTTTTCTTGTCACACGCTGGGACTAATATCTGTGTACAGGCTTAGCCGAGCATTATGACTAACCAAGTTCATCCCCTGGTGGTAACTGTTTACCCCACGGCACAGTGACACTTTTAAAAGAACAAAAGTGGTGAATTAGTTCCAGATACTTGAGTTTTCTTGCTTCCATGCTCTTCAAAGTCCCCAGATCTTAATGCTATAGAGCGTTTCTGGAATGGAGTAGAACTGGCTGTTAAGAGCATGTCAGTACGTCTAGTACCTGTGAGACGCTGCTCTGTTCACATGGGAAAATATTTAAACAGAATGATTTTAACACAGAGTCAAATTTATGTCATAAGGACCTGCTGCACTTCTGAAGGCCAAATAAGGACCAGTCCACTATCTAAATGTTGCCAATGAAGGCCATCGTTTTGCAGACATGCCATCCATAATTTCACTGGTTATTTTAGGGGAAAAAAGACTTTCTGGTTACCTGGTAAAGATAATTGTAATATACTTTGACTGTGTGATTGCAAACATGATTAAAATGGAAATCAATGAGTGCTCCGGCAGGTGACCCGGAAAACCCACCGATGCACATGCACCAGTCAGTATTAATCGAGGAAAGAGTGAAGCCACATCTATTGATATGTCCATTAAGGGAGAAGGTTCACTGGTTGATTAGTCAGGGTCACTCGACTGACCAGCGCACATGAACAATGCCTTCCAGTCAGCAGCCTGTTAACTTGATGGTGTGGCCCTCAGAAGGGTCTACAGGAATATATATTTTAAGCTCTGTAGTTGGTATAAATACTAGTCAAAAGTTTGGACACGCCATTTTGAATCCACTGTTTATGTCCTCCACTTACCATATAGATGGACTTTGTAGTTTTACAATTATAGACTGTAGTCCATCTGGTTTCTTGTTTTTGTTAGTCCCCTGTTGGTTCTCTGTTGGTCAAAAGCATCAGGTATCATTTTGGTTGTGGATTGTTTATTGTCAGTTCTGCAGTGACACCGATGCCCTGAGGGGGTTTTAGTGCAGCAGGGCTGCCGTAGTTTCATTTGAACACCTCAGGGACACTGCTGGGATAGGAATCATGCACCGACCAAAAAATACCCTCTCTCTGTGGTGGTACTATTGGGGTCTTGACGATTAGAACCGAGTAAAGGAAACAGATGGTCTACTGTCTGCAATTGTAGAACTACAAAGTCCATCTCCACAGTAAGTGGAACAGATAACATGAAGCAAAACAGAGCCGTGTCCAAACTTCTGACTGGTAGTTCTGACACTGAGTCAGTGTGTCGGGACTTTTTCGTCTGTTTTATTTAGACGGGCAGGTGTCAGGTCTGAGGATGAAGCTCCTGATGTTTATAATAATTCAACTTTAAGGTGGGCACCAGACCAAACGCACCTGGACATGATCTTATGTACATTACTTTAAATCATGCTAAAACAATGAACAGGCAAAGGGCCTTCCCTAAACTGTTTCCCCCAAAGTTGGAGACACACACTTGTCCGAAATGCATGCATCAGGGCAGTGGTAGGCTTGTGGTTAAAAATACCAACCACCAAGTTCTATGGCTGAAGTGATCTTGATCAAGGCACCCAAACCCAATCGCTCCCTGGGTGCCATATACAAGGCTGCCCACTGCTGCGGGCACGTGTGTGTTTGACTGCACGTGTGGGTTCAATGTGAAGGTCATGCGTCTAAAACAATAAGACTGGATGCAACCTCTTAAATCAACGATTAAATCAACGAGGTAGGATGCGTCTCCGTTCTTCTATCCATGGCGCGGTGTGCATGGTGTGGATTCGCTGCATTGTTTTTCTTTTCGAACGGTTTGCAAACATGCACTTCAGCCCGGCTGCAGTAAAGCCAGAAAAATGAAATGATAAATGAGTGGAGATAAGCACATGAACTCTCCGACTCTCAGAGCTTTAAAGTGGGCCAAGCTCGAATACTGATTTCAGCAGCAGAAAAGAACTCAGTCCTCCAGGACCTGGACCAATGAGAACACTGCAGTGACTCAGGCTATGTACTTCCTCACTCCAGCGCTAGCGGGCTTTGGAGCCTTCTGCTCACCGCCTCCTCTTAAAGTCATATGGCACACCATCAACTAAAAAAGCAACCAATGCCATTAAACCTTCGTTATCGTCCAGAAACAGAGCAGCCACTGAAACATACTTTAAAATAATTAAATGTTTTTGATTTAAGGGTCATGAGATAGACATCGGACCAGCCAGGTTTTAACCTCTCGTGACTTTAAAACGCTTTCGGTGTGATGACAGGCAGATAAACTAGTTGCTTACCATATAGGGTCAAAAGTGTGTGAAAATACCTTCCCGTAATACAATAACAGCTTGTAACTTGCTGGAATGTCTTTTCGTAGGATTCTGAAGTATGTGTGGTTAAGGAACCAGCCTGGCAACCTGAAGGTCCATGGTTTGAATTTCACCAATTACTATGGCCCTTGGGAAAAGGGACCTTACGTCAATTGGTTAATGTGTACGAAGCTGCCCACCAATCAGAAAACGTGTGCTCACTTTACAAGTGTGTGAATTACTGCATGGATGGGTTAAATACGGAGGACCGATTCCTCTTTGTGTAAACACTGTTGACAAAATAAATCCCTTCACTTAAGAGTGAACTAAAAGATCCCTAATGACCACTAGGTGGACCCAGGGTGAGAAAGCCTCAGGAGCTGGGCTTGGCCCCTTAGTATAAGTGAACGGAACTCTGAATACTTCAGCATACCAAGACATTTTGGAACATTCCATGCTCCCAACCTTGTGAGAACGGTTTGGAGCCAGGCCCCTTCCTCTTCCAACATGACTGTGCATAAAGCAAGATCCATTAAGACATGGAGGACAGAGTCTGGTGTGGATGAAGTCCTGACCGTAACCCGATAGAACATCTTTGGGATGAATTAGAGCGGAGACTGAGAGCCAGGCCTTCTCATCCAACATCAGTGCGTGACCTCATTAATGCTTCTGGAACAATGGTGAAAAATATCCATAAACACACTGAAGAGTTGAAGCTGTTCGAGCTGCAAATGGTGGACCGACGTCAAAATAAACCCTATGGATTAGGAATGGGATGTCATGTAAGCTCATATGTGAGTCAAGGCAGGTGAGATAATACTTTCGGCAATATAGTGTACGCATGTCCAATGTGGCTTAGGGTTTTAATGAGTAATCCAAAATTAGGCCGTTTTAAAAATCACCATATCAATTCCAGAGGTGTTTGGTGAAACCAGAACCACGGTCATGCTAAAATAAACAGGAGCAAGCATTGTAGCTTTAAAACAAAGTGGCTGAAATTAAAATCCCATAAATATTGAGTGGTCTTTATAAGGCACTAGACACTGAACTGAATCTGATGCTTTAAAAACGACTTCGATTTTAGGGGTCGCCACAGAGAGTCAATCTATTCCACCTCACCCTGTCCTGTGCATCTTCTACTCTAACCCCAACTCTGCATATCCGCCTTTACCACATCCTGACGCTTTAAAAACTAAATAAACCGTTTGTGCCATGACTACGATGTCCTATCTAGTTCATTTCTCTATGGAACAATGTTCTGGTACAGAATGCCTGGATAATAATGTCCCCAATCACAGAGAGTGATGAGAAACACTGTGCTTGTGCGTCTGATTCCACTCTCTGTAAAACCATTAATCTAAACTCCTAACAAACTGCCAGGGCCACCGCTGTTCATCTGCAACCGAGTAATTGGGTTAAAGCGTGAGATCCATTTTTCCTGTTAAAGCTCCCGAATGAAACTTCATCAACATGCTTATAATTTGTTGCCAGTTCTCTGTGCCTCAGGTAACCAACCAGAAACCTAAAAAGCATTTCAGCTGAAGGGAGAAACCGAAGCCAGTTCTGCATTCTTTATGTTCTTTAAAAAAAAAAAAAAAAAGACCTATAACCCAATCAAACTTTTTTTTTTTCTGCCAAAGACTTCAAGTCATTTCTAAAGCCTGGTATGGGTGGGTGGGGTGGGGGTGGGGTTGAGAGGAGCTCTTCTCACAACCCTGCCAAAAATGAGCTTTATTTATATAGAACAGTTCTGCAACAGCTGCTTGGTTTAAATGAAAGCTGTACAAACTTTAGATGTAAATATGGAACCTGCGCCGCTGAACTACCGTTTGTGGACGTGTTGCTCAATCTATTTGGATTAAACTCATCACAACCAGATGTTGAGTAATAAAGCCAAATTAAATCACTCACTCTGTATTGCAACGGAATAAAAACATCGGTGTCGGCTGAAACCGCGGGATCAAATCGGTTTAATGCAAACGAACAAGTTACAGCTGTATATTCTGCTCCGAGAAAAACCACCAACCAGGAAAGAAGTGAAAATGTTTACTCTTCTTATATATATTATATACATTTGTACTTATGCAATCTGAGCAACTGTAACATCTGTAATTTCCTCTCGGGGATCAATAAAGTATTCTGATTACGCCTCTTTTCTGTGGTTTATTCACAATAATGCGACATAATCCGGTCCGTTTTCTTAAATGAACCCTGATGCAAGTAAAAGATTTCCGGTTGCTTTAACAAATACTGCCATCTAGTGGTCAAATTACAGAACGCAGTTTACGAAAATTTTCGGAAGAACAATATATTTAATATCGTGCATTAGGGCTGGGACAATATGTCCTAAAATCACTATTGTGATATATTGAGCAGTTCACCTCAATAACGCAAAATATACAATAATTTTAATACACACATACCCCAAAAATAAAGAACGTATAAGGCCAACATAAATACTTCACAGCCATATTGATGGTACAATTCCCTTTTTATAGTCACGTGACTACCTTACAGAGAGCACAGAGCGCAGCCTCTTAAAGGAACATGAACGTAGTCGACAAAAAAGACTAAAGAACTCTCTTTATATTTTTTTTAAGATACCGAAAATACAGATATGAGCAAAATGACGTCAGTTACATATATGTATATATATGTAGTATATATAAAGTTATATATATTTTCGGTATATCGCCCAGGTCTACCGTGCATTTATACGAATGTGAAGCGGTCAGAGGTGTGAGATATTGTGAATAATGTCACGGCTAGACAAGCGGCTCAGCCAATCAGATTTAAGGACCAGAACTACCCGTTTTATAAACACATTTAACCCACACGTGCAGTGAAACACACACACATACATACTGAGTGAAGTGTAAACACACACCCTGAGCAGTGGACAGCCCTGTAAATGGCAACCAGGGAGCAACTGAGGTTAGGTGCTTTGCCCAAGGGCACTTCAGCCATAGTACTTGGTGGGACCGGGAATTAAACTGGAGATCTTCTGGACTAAAGCGTATCCCAACTGAATGCTCTGATGGGACTGAGGTCAGTAAATTACTTCCACACCAAGCCCACCCAGCGATGCCTTTATGGATCATGCTTTTGCGAATTGGAATAGAAAGCAGCCTTTCCCGAACTGCTCATTTACAGGTGGTAATGACTGAATGAGAAGCTTGAATTCCCTTTAAGAAAACTCGTCCATAACAAATATTTACACAACGCACGAGATCATATCCACATTCCCTCCTCCTCTTTGGACAAAAGGGAGCCTCCAGCTTAAAATCCGAATTCACAACCAGTCAGTCTATAATTACATTCTGTTCTGAAGTCACAGAGTTGGACAGCGATGAGTGTTTTTGGTGCTGGAGCTGAACAGAAGTGTTGACTTTATGGACAGAGTTGGGAATTGGTGGTTTACAGAACACACACTTAAGAGGTCACGACCGTGCATATATTTCCAGACCGCAGCATTCTTGCTACCGACACACACACACGCGCGCACGCTCTCGCCATAAGCCGGGCACAACAGTCATCCCACAAACATTCCACCCGCTTCTCTAAAGCTGGAGCGAGAACGTCCTGAAACTGCCAGTGCACACAAGTTTTTGTGGCGCGTGCATCCCACAGAGCGGCAAGCGGGTCACGACTCTGATGTCAGGAGGGGGAATGCGGCCGAGGCTTGAGAAAGCACAATTCACCCAGTGTGTAGATTTATAAAAAAAAAAAATGAGTCTTCCGCGGACATACAGTTTTCACTGCATCGCTTTTTTGTTTCTCTCTGTTTAAGCCAAACTCAGACAACCTACACTAAAATGTGCGAGACACCCCCCTTATTCGCCAGTTTTGCCTTCCGTGGTAAAAACCTTGATGGGCCAGTGTATAGTGTTGTTTCTTTCTGGCCATGTTGAGTCTGTAAGCAAGCCAACAACTGCTGATGCTTCAGATACTAAACGAACCTAGAATGTTGTGCTCCCTTTTGTGCTCATTTATTAGTATAACGTTTTTCAGCTGTGCAGCACAATTGAGCAAGTGTGTCCTAACAACGGGCAGCACAGTAACTGTAATTAAGAACGAATCAGGACGGGACAGTGGCTTTGTGGTTAGCACATTCACCCCTCAGCGCTGGGGATTCCCGGTTCGAATCCAAATATGGGTGATGTTTCCATGTTCTCCCCGTGTCTGCGTGGGTTTCCTCCGGGTTCTCCGGTTTCCTCCAACATTCCAAAAAAAATGGATTCAAGGTTAACTGAATGCTCTAAATTGCCCCGTATAGTGTGAGTGTGTACCCAGCGATGGATTGGCGCCCTGTCATGGGTGTATCTGCCCAGCGTCCAAAACGTTCTCCCCTGGATGAGCATGGGAAACGCCCCGCAACCCTCATAAAGGAATAAGCGGAAGATAATGAATGAATGAATGACCTAAATTTTTATTAATAAAATAAAAATGCATCGATTGCACAGCCAGAATCGAATCAAATATTTAGACCGCTGGTGTAAATATAGGTGTGTTTCACTGCATGATAGGTTAAATGTGGAGGACAGATTCCTCCTTGTTTAAGCACAGCAGGCCAAAGGAAGGAATAATTTTACCTTTAAGGGAGAATCAGTGTATTTAAGCATCTACACAAATGAAACCCACTTCAAAATAACAAGAGCAAAATACAGGGAGTCAAGCTTCTTATCAGAGGAGCGCAAAGCTCATACAAGCTCCTTCAACTGCTTAAAATAGCTACGTATAATCACAGGCCTAAAAATAGTGGCATGCAAAACCCAAGTCTAAAATGGGAAAAATAAATACATGCACACATGTTTAAGACCACTTCCCAAAAACCCCCCGATTACACCACTGAACCATCAGAATGAGTAATAAAAGCTGAACGGAGTTTTTTTTTTATCAAAATAGCTTTTTGTTTTGGGTTTCAGAACATCCAACAGTGACATAACCAGACAGGAAGGCTCGAGCCCTGTGGCGATCTCCAGGGCAAATACAGGACACGGGCTCTTCAAGGAAATCTGCACGGTATGGAAATATTTTTAGTAACCAGAACTCGTACTCCGGTTCGTCAGGGTTACAGAGGAGTTCAGCAAACTGGCAGGAATTAAATGATATGAGGTCATTTTGCAGCTGTTTCTTTCCAAAGCTACTTCCAAGGATCTGAAATTGGGGGTCAACCATGATACAGCAGCACTGGAGTAATAAAGCAATATGGCAACACAAGAGGGCGTGCATTATTGTGAATAAACCATGAGAAAGAAGTGTTATTAGTAGGGATGAGCCGGATACTCGTTTTATAGATACAGCATTTTTTACGAGTACGGGCATGAAACAATTCAAACTCGTGAATATCCGTGCTCGTGTTTTCACGATCTGTGATTGGCCAGTCACACAGAGCGCCAACCCATCCCTCAGATGGTTGATACAGATATCGTACTCGCTTATCCCTAGTCATTAGGCACGACACGCAAGCAGAGTACAGTTACACCTCTTCCTGTGGTTTCCACAGATACCAACCCACTATAATAAAAAAAAAACAAGTTTGATTCATAAATGATACTGCCATCCAGTGGCCAAATTACAGAATGCACAATGTCACGGCTAAACAAGCGGCTCAGCCAATCGGATTTAAGAACAAAAACTACCCGCTTTATAATGAGGCTTAAAGACCCCGCTCACACTGGAAACCTTTGGTTAAAACCCCCAGCCTTCAGTTAAATAGCTCAACACCCGAATTACTAAGTAACGGCACCCAAATTAAACATTTATAAAATGTAAGCACAATGCCTGTGTTTTATCTTTTAACACGGATGCAAGACAGACTGTTAATCCTGAGATCCAGTCCCTGGAGAAAGTAATGTGCTGATGTAATTGTCCCAAACACCTTTAATGCAACACCATTACACTCTTAAGAGACTCGGTTGTTTACACCTGCTACCAACATGCATTTTAAACTAATCCTCACTTGGGATCACAGGTCTTAAATTCGACATGAGCTGCATGGTTTGAACGTGATGAACTCTGGCTTTATAAAGATGGACACTGATGAGAGGAAGAAACTTTTACGGCAGCAGCTACCTTTCTTATTGTTTCTTATTTTATTAACATAAAAGTAAAAGCATTTGTCGACGTGTCTATCATGGAGCTCAAAAAGCCATAATTTGGCTTAATTTTAAAGCCGCAATGATCGATTTTGTAGTAAACTAGCGGAATATCTGTGATGTGTTGCATGGCGATACCAAATGAATGACTGAACGGAGAAAAGAGAGAACCCAATGTTAAATTTCAGCCTTGGAAGTTCTCTGGAAGACCCAGATTGGACACTGGAGGGGTCTTGGGTTCGATGGCGATATCACCTCCCACCTGATCCAGGTTCAAATTTTGATCTAGGTGCAGGTTTCCTCCCACAGACCAAAAACATGGCTTCAAGGTAAAATGTGCTACTTGAAATTGTCCTTGTATAGTTTCCCCTAATTGGTGTGTGTGTTTGTGAGATGGATTGGTGCCCTGTCTTAATATTAACGATTTATTCCACAGGTGACACGGTGACTTTGTGGTAAGTGCGTTTGCCTTTTAGTGTTGGTGATCCAGGTATCGATCTGGGTGGAGTTTCAATGTTCTTTCCATGTCCCCATGGGTTTCCTCCAAGTTCTTCAGTCCCCTCCCCCCACCCCCGAGTCCAACAACATGGATTTAAGGTGAATTAGCTGCTCTACACATCCCCTATATATTGTGTGTGCGCGCCTGTGAGAGACATTGTGTATCCAGTGATCGATTGGCACCCTATCCTGGGTATATCTGCCCAGAGCATGAAACATTCTCCCCTAGATGGGCGTAGGGAACCCCTCCGTGACCCTAATCCCTATTAGAGGATCAAGTAAAAGATAATGATGAGATTTAAGACCTTGAGATCGGTTACTCTCAGTTTAGTAAACTTCAATTTTTCTGCACGTTAATATTTCACAGTGAGCAGGTTGGAACATGACCCTCTACATCTCTACCTCTTTCTGACCTGAGTGCAATCTGTGCGTCTTACTTCACTGCCGCTTGTACACATAAAAGGCTTGGTTTTCATCGGCATACCGTGGAAACCTTCAAATCTTAAGTACACAAACACAATTCACAGCTTACGTCCTAAAATTACCTTCGTAAAACAGGAAAGGAGGTCAGTGAATGCTGCAGCACAATGCCGGTCGACAATGTCTGTATGGTTTAGGTTTACCATGCACCACCTGCAGCAGCCAAAAAACAAGCAATAAAGCGCTTCCGTGTTCCAACTCATTAAAAAAAAAAAAAAAAAAAAATCAGTGCAAAACGTGAATTGTAACGCAGCACGCAGGGCCGGAAACCGGCGAGTGATCTAGGTGGCCTCCTGGGACCTAATCAAGTGAGGGCACCATTGTACTGAAATTCAGCATGTAGACGAGGGCTGTTTATTGCGCTAAGTGTGACTTTTTAAGCACCCAACATTTGTATGTTCTTCATGTACAAGAAAGAATATATATGTGGGATCAGTGGAGGGTTCATTCAGGGCTGGTGGTACCATTAAATTGTCGAGAGGGTGCAACTACTGGTCAAGACGGCTGTGCTCAATTTGGCCCGTGAACAGTAAAACGTGTGGTTTGTTAAGTGTTGGGGTGTTGGACTATCAATCTAAGGTCATGGGTTTAAATCCCAGGTCCACTGAAGGTACCAATGTGGGTCTGTGAGCCCGTTAACCCTCACTGCCTCTGGGGTGGTGTATGGCTGGCCCTGTGTTCTGACCCAAACCATCATGTTGGGGTACTTGTAAGTTGAAATGGTTAAAAGAGTCTGCACCATAACCTCAAATATAGTTTCAACTTTAAATTTAACAGTTATTGATTAGCATTATTATCAATGTTTTTTTATATGGTGTAACCATAGCAATAATTCATCTAATGGCCAAATACACACTCTATAAATGTTCATTCGGACATACTGAACTGTTTTCGCATTGCTCTGTACAAACATCATGCCAGGCCATTATCAGAAAATGTGTGCCAACCAAAACTACAATGTGGGCGAAAAGTTCAAATGAATGGCCTGGGCTTCCCCTGGGCAGTTACCCAGTCTCTCAACAGGATCTGAGTCACGTCTGTTTGCATAATGGGGTTTCTTTGTTACGTGCTAAATTGAGTACAGAAGGTCTTTCTGAGATACATTTTGACACTGTGAAGGGCACAGTGGTTTTTTTATATTAATATTAAAAGCATTTTCCCAAAATTCAATTTATTGTTTATGACCAAGATATTTATAAAATATTAAATCCTGCAAACTTCAAATTCTACAAGTGAGTGTGGTGCCTCTGAAGGTTAAGCATGAGCATGACTCTTGACCCTCATTGCTCCAAGGGGCTGTACCCTGTATTCTCACTCTACCATTAAGTTTGGATAGTAATAAGTTGCTTTGAATGAAAGCATCTGCTACATGACCCAATCTGATCTCCAAAATAAAATCCCCTCTCCAATAATAAATCAAAGAAAGTGAATGGAGCCCATTCTGAAAACCATTCCTGTAGCAGAATAAATCACACGTATGTTTTAACAAGCACCTCGTTGACACCTGGGCTCTACACGGCTCTAGTTTTACTGCTTTTGTGCCGCAATTGTTTTCATTTCATTTACACAAGTGAAGCATGAACAACAAGGAAACGCTTCGAACACACAAACCAATGTACGCAGCATACACACACGTTCCATGGTCGTGAATGTTAAAGCAGAATTTTAACTAAGCAGCCAACAACACTGTGTGCAGAGTAGCCATGCTTTATAACCGAAACTTCCAGCTATATCCATTAGGGGTCACCACAGTGGATCATTATTCTGCATGTCCTCCTTCACCACATCCATAAACCTCCTTGTCAGCATGTCTCGATAGGCTGATCCAACTTCAGTGGAAATTCCTTAAGACAAGTTCAAATTAGGCTCAGTAGTGTATGTGTGTCCTCCACGTGCCTGTATGACCTCCCTACAACGCCTGGTCATGCTCCTGATGAGGCGGCGGATGATCTCTCCATGTCTCCTGGTATCTGCTCCATGCTCTGGACACTGTGCTGACTGACACAGCAAACCTTCTTGCTGGCACAGCTGGCAT
>JAOUQT010014651.1:0-12030 GCA_025769995.1 Xyliphius kryptos | reverse complement strand
AAACGACAAAGCCAAAACTGCAAAATATTAAAGGAAACAACTTAATATTGATCTCGTCCTGATATTTATCTGCTATAAAGAAAAAAAGGGTAAAGAAAAGCTTCCTGTAGCTGCTCGCATTTAGTACAAGGCACTGACTCTGGCCTACAGGACAGTCTCTGGATCTGCCCCCTCTTACCTTCAATCCATCTTTACTAAATACACTCTGACTCACTCTGAGTCACTCTGAATGTCAATTGATTGATTAATACCATAGTTTAGCTGTCTCCTTCTTCACCTACTTACCAACTCTCTACTACAGTTGGGGTGGGGAGTTGTGGGGGATAGTTCCTCATGTCTGTCCAGGGGAGAATGTTTGAGCACCCAGAACAGGGCACAAATCCATTATGGGGCACACACACACAAAGACACACATTATATTGGGGCAATTTAGAGCAACCAATTCACAGTGAATCCAAATATTTTGAACTGTAGGAGGAAACCCACCTTTAGACAACAGCCAAATCAGCATTCGAACCTGGATCCCCAGCACTGAGAGGCAGACATGCTAATCACAATGCTACCGTGCCACCAATACACACACACTCAATTACACACTTACACTCACACATACTTTATAAAAAATGTAAAAATTATAAATTATAAAAAAAATTTACTCTGAATCCATGTTTTTGAACTGGGAGGAAACCAAGGAACCTGGATAAATCCCACGCAGACACGAGGAGAACATAAAATTTCACAACTTTCCCCTAGGGGCAGTCCTTGTCTTGTGGTTTAAAAACCAGCCTTAAAACCTTAAAAGTCCCTTGTTCTATTTTTAGTCCCGCCAAGTACTATGGCTAAAGTCGCCTTGGGCAAGGGTCCTAACCCCCAATTGCTCCCCAGGCGTTGTATACAGGGCTACTCATTTCACTCAGTGTGTGTATGTGTGGGGGTACAGTAGGTAAATCGATCACTTTAGGTTACCACTTTATCACTAAAGCATGTAAGACCACCTGTTCAGATTTCGTCTGAGATGCAAGGCAATGATATAGTGCATTTAGACAAAATCGAGACTTGGAAACGTGTGCCGCCAGGCGATTGTGATGCTCGTGGGAATATGCCCCAACTTCTGCACATCGTCTGTTTTTCTCTGATCACAGAGAGCTTTGCTTGCATTCGGATTTACACCAATGACACTCAAATGATGAGGCGAATGCTTTCCTGTTGCGTTACTCAGGACCACCATTTTTAAGGCCTTGATGCCTTAGTTAATTATAAAAGAATGAATGAATCATTGTACGTACATGTCATCCCTAAGTACTGATTACATGACTGGACCTGCACGTCAGCTGCAGCGTGAATCCAGTCTAGTCTGTAAATGAGAGAATGCCTGTAATGATGTACGACAATTAGTGTGAGATGACTACAAGCAACAAAGTGGGTGAATAACTGAAGCCATGACTGTCATACCATGTGATTTATCAACCATTTAATCAAGCATTTTACTTTCTTAATCTCAGGTGGCGGTGGAGGGGGCGTGGCCTAAGGTACTAAGGCAGTTAAACAAGCTGGTGTGGTCACCTGTCTATCATCGGATGGGCACACGTTTACATACAGGGGTGATGTCATATCTCCAGCTCTCTGTCGAAAGGAATTTAGATGTGGGGAGAACCTATAAAACCTCACATCTTTTCTATTCTAGGATTTAAACATTGCACCATCTTGCTTGTGCCACCCATGATACCATCATGCCACTTTTAATTAGATTCCATCATTTATTATATTTCCCTCAAGCCTATATTAGGGTCTCAAGGGCAAGGGTTTTGGGTGGTCGGGCATACCCAGGACAAGAAACCAATCCATCGCCAGGCACATTTACTCACACTATAAATGTATAGGAGCAATTTAGGGAATCCAGTTCGCATTGAATCAATGTTTTGAACGTGATTCGAACCTGCTGCGAGGTGGATGTGCAAACCACTAAGCCCCCATGCCACCCCTAGATTTATATCACTGTGGTAAATTAAAGTCTTTCTTTAACTGATGTCTTAATATTCAATAATTACCCGAAGTGTAATGGAAGTATGTCCTGATGTCTTGGCTCAGTGTAATACCCACGGATTCGCTCAGCATCTTCTGTGACCATGTGGAGGATTTGAGGTAAACAAGTGCTCTAATCATAACGCACTCCCTCACGCATCATGACCTCATGGCCCTGCGGGGTGCAACCCTATCACCAGCTCTGACAACATCGCTGTGCGCGGCCCACACAAAGACGCTGCCACTGAAGTCAGGCATGAGGAATCCTCCTCGGAGAAAATTTCAGACTTTTACACCCCTCTCCCTCACGCCCCGGTGCGTTTAATCCACGTTCTCGTGTTTGATGTCATGTGAATCCAGCGCAATGCTTTGTCAGTGTGATATCATGAAGTGAGGACTGAAGCTTTGCGCACTACAGTGTATTTATCTAATCTTAATACATCTTTGAGCTTTTGACTGATAATCCTGACTATAGTTTCAACACTTTGTTCTCAAAGGGCAAAATGGTTATGAAGACAGAGTGACCTCATTAGCAAAGGCATAAGTCATGCAGTAATGGAGTAGGTACTTCCCCAAACTGCTGCCGCAAACACAGAAAAAACTTCAAAATGTTCTTACACGCTTTAAGGCCTCAGATTTTCCTCCACTGGAACTGAACCCAAACCAAACCATGAACAAACAACGCTACGCCTTTCCTTCTCAGCAGAGTTTTATTACATCACAATTAGGCACTGCTCCGGAGTCCAACGTTGTGTTTGCTTTACACCACTGCAGCCAACATCAGCCACTTGTGGAGTCTGTATTGTCTTTGGCCGGTTGATGATGCTAATTTTTTCAAAATTGATACTCCTAAAATAAATACAAGGTTCAGTAGTAGGTGCTATTATTTTCTAGGTTCTACAATTAAAGTTAAACTTGATTCCATTCGATCATTTTACAGAAGCTTCTATCCAATGCGACTTGCATGTAGGGCAAGGTCAGACATGATACACCCCCCACCCCCCTTCTTGCTCAAGAGCCTAAATAAGTCGGAATGCCCTTTTTTTGTGTTTTTTTTTTTTTACTTCTTGGGGAGTAAAATCTCTCTGAGATGATGTCAGCACGGCAGCACGGTGGTAGGAGCAGCGTGCATCCCTGGGTATATTTTTAGATGTAGGGGCCCA
Source organism: Xyliphius kryptos (assembly GCA_025769995.1). Taxonomy (NCBI): domain Eukaryota; kingdom Metazoa; phylum Chordata; class Actinopteri; order Siluriformes; family Aspredinidae; genus Xyliphius; species Xyliphius kryptos. The sequence goes on along the minus strand of JAOUQT010014651.1, from coordinate 8,845 downwards.
TGTGTCATCCAGGATATTTGTCACTGTGGTAAGTTTGACACATGCACTGAGGTGTTTCTGCCCTTTTTTTACTGCCATTATCAATATTTTAATGTTTTTTTTATTGGGTGGCATGGCGGTTTGGTGGTTAGCATGATCGCATCGCAGCACTGGGGATCCAGGTTCAAATCCCAATTTGGGTGGTTTTCATGTTCTTCCCGTGTCCTTGTTGGTTTTCTCCGTGTTCTCTGGTTTCTTCCCACAGTCCAAAAACATGGATTCAAGGTATAGTGGGGACTTTACATCGCCACTAGAGCGTGTGTTCCCAGTGAAAGACTGGCACCCTGTCCACCCCGCCCATAACATTATGCCTATTATTTTTGAATGAGCAATGCTTTGGAGTTTCCATATTTCTATATTTCTATATTTATTTCCCAGCAAATGGGCGGTGTCCACCGTCCCACCAGTCCTGTTATCTGAGCTCTCTCTCTCCAGGATAGGATCGTACAGCTTATAAAGCAGCATACGGTCATTAGACAAAGCCACTTCACATGCACTAATTAACCTCCCTGATCAGCATCGTGGCTCCACCACTTCCCCCCAGTGCCACCACACCACAATATTATTATTATAAAGTGGCATTTGAAATACTCACAAAAACCCCAGTCCATCTGCGGTGTTGCATTCGATGTCAATAGCAAATGTAGGAAAGTTAGAACCCGTTCGACATAGTGGTAATCTCAGTGCCAAATTTTAGCCGTGTAGGTACTCTGGAAGGCCCCAGGGGTTTTGAACCATCAAATTTAGGAAAGTGAGTAGCAGTACATTTTTTCAAGGACATAAGAGGAAAAGAAGTTTCATATCTTTAGGTACTCGGGATGTGACCCTAACAGGGTCTTGCGCTCGATGGCGATATCGAAGGAACCATCGTACGCAGGAAGGTGAGAAGTACTTAGTTTTCCAAGGACATGATGAGAAATCAATGCCACATTTCAGCCTTATAGGGCTTTGGCGTTTATAGGTATAAATTATTTGTCTGATGTGGGTTTCTGTCTTTTTTTGTTTCATACCTTAATGTTACATCGGCTTTAAAATTGAATTCGGGATGAATTTATGATTAAGTTACTTTGTGTTTCTAGAAAGTTCTTAAGACCAAAATTTCTTCAAAGTAGCTGATTTGATGGCAGTGAAGTCTGAAGCCATGGTGACTGTCCCGGTTTGCACGGGGCTTTGTGACGACATTATCATGGGTCTTAATCACACACTCCTTGCAGATGTGCTGGATGAAGATTAGTAAGAAAATGCTGAAATGTGCCTTTAAGAAGCTGTGGAGAGTCACTCAGCCACAACTTTCACTCCGGGAACCTTTGATACCTGAGACGTGCGTCAGCCGGGTGAGCCACCGCTTCATCCACTCCTACCGTGGGTCACTATAATTGTATATGTTACATGTTTCATGTGTTTGTACTCGTGTTTGAGAGATTTGTATAATTAAACTCTTACTTTTTAGTCGGACCCTAATTGAACATTTTTAATGCCTATTTGAGGAACCCATGTTTTTCTTGTTTGGATGATTTAATTCTGTTGCTTCATTGCATGCCAGCTTTATTGCTAATCCATAATTATTTTCGGCGAGCTATGACTTAAGCCCATATATCTGCCAGATCAGCTCCTGTAGTGGTGCTTACTGGAAGCCCAACTACTTCCCCTCAGTGTTTGCTGAGTGAGTGAGTAAGAGGTATAATTATTAGTCTGCTAACTGTCTATTAATTCTTCACCCATGTGGATGACAGCAGTGTGTATCTACATGCATCCTGTTCTGTAAGTGAAAAGTGCAAGAAAAAAATTAAACAAAAAAATAATAGATTAAAACTTGGAAACTAGACAGAAATTGGAGCAACCAGCCAATTTGGCCACTTTCTGAGAAGCACTAGCATTATATTCAAATCCTGAAACTTTAATCAACGTGAATAAACTTTTGATCAAAGTGATACTTGTCCACAGGAGAATGTGTCCTCCACATGTGACCCACCCATGCAGTAAAATACACACATATACACGCAATAAGTGCAATTTGGGTTGGGTACCTTACCCCAGGACAATTTAGCCATCCATAGTACTTGGTGGGACCAGGAATTGAATTAAGGACCTTCAGTTCGCAAGGATGGTTCCTCAACCACAAGCCTATGACTGCTCCCACACTAATACCTGTGGACCACACTAATACACCATGGTAGTCTAATAATACAAATTTCAGCTAACAAACTTCTGGAAAAGATTCCTTCAAAATGTGGGAATCTAGGTCCAGCTATCTTAAAGGGCTTTATGATGTCAGATATCGACATACTGTATATAAACTTACAGGTGGGAGTGGTAGCTCAGTGGTTAGGATGATGGACTATCGATCAGAAGGTTGGGGGTTCAAATTTCAGGTCCACTGAAGTTACCAATGTGGGTCCTTGAGCAAGACCCTTAACCACCATTGCTCCTGGGTCCTGTTTCAACCCTGTGTTCTGAACCCAACCAAGTCAGGATATTTGTAAGTCGCTTTGGATAAAAGCGTCTGCTAAATAACTAAATGTAAAAATGTAAATGCACAGATTTTTGGAACACTATCGTTATTGATGTTTATCTCAAAGTTGTATGCCATTAAGATTATGGCTCTGTGTGCACCTCCATACTAAAATCATCCATCCATGCATTATGGAGTTCACTATCTACACTGGACATGGGTATTGGGGCAGTTGGTTTGTGATTAAGGAACCAGCTTTGTGACCCGAAGGTCCTCGGTATAATTTCCGGTCCCAACAAGTACCATGGCTGAGGTGCCATTGAGCAAAGCACCAAACCCCAATTGGTCCCTAGGCGCTGTATGCAAGGCTGCCCACCAATCCTGGCACGTGTTCTCACTTTACTCAGTGTGTATATATGTATGATGGGTTAAATGTGGAGGACAAATTCTTCTGAGTGTAAGCACTGTAGGCAAATAGATAACTTTACGTTCATTCAATCAGAAATGAGCCATCCCCAAACTGTTTATCCCAAAGTTTAATGCAGCTAGAACTATGGCCCAAACTTCTCCATCCTTTTTTTTGCGTTACACAGTCATGCTGGATCAGAAATAAGCCTTCCCTAAATTGTTTCTTACATTGTTGGATGATCCAGAATGCATCAGTATGTACGTGATTTGTACATTCATAACAGAGATGCTGAACATGACAAACCCGATGTCTTGTTGTTGTAAGAGTTTGTAAGCTGTTTAACATGTGTCGAACTGAGATTCTGCACATCAAAGGATGAATATAGGCATGCAGCTGGATGAAAGGGCGTGGCACATCCTTTACTTTATGTATAGCAGTTGAACCTTTCACTTGTCTGTACAGTGTGCCGGTCTGTTGTGTAATTTCATGTTGGTCTTGTGTATGTAGCACGCAAATAAGGACGAGTCGTATCTGCTGTATTTCCACCGGGTGGAGGCATTCTGTATGGCTTTGATGTTGACGTGAACAACACCTCAGTGATTGCTGTCAGGTGACTGGTTTGTATGAAGCAGGCTGTTATTTCTTTAATGTTCATTCAGGTGATAAAGATTTAAATAGAGAAAGATCAATAACATTAAGACAGGCTACCACAGCACACGTTAACCCTCATCCTAAATTGGCTTGGTATCAATCTGAAGGTTTTGGGTTTAAATCCTAGGTCCACTGCTATCAATGTGGGTCCTTGCACAAGACCCTTAACCCTTATTGATAAAGGGGTGTATCATGGCTGACCCTGTGTTCTGACCTTCAAGTTGCAATGCTTTGGATTAAAGTGTCTGCTGAATGACCTCATGTAATAAAGTTCAATCGTGTTTGCAGATGAGTGGCTATGGGGTTAACATATTCGCACTATGAATTTCCTCTGGGTTCTCCAGTTTCATCCCACAGTCCAAAAACATGGATCCAAGGTAAATTGGCTGCTCTAAAATGCCCCTACATAGTTTGTGTGTGTGTGTGTGTGTGTGTGTTTGTGTGTGCATTGTGATGTATTAGCACCCTGTCCTGGGTGTATCTGCTCTGTGCCCGAAACATTCTCCCCTGGATGGGCATGAGGAACCCGCTGTACTAGGAATCTGGGTGGAGTTTCCATGTTCCCCCTGTGTCCTCGTGGGTTCTCCAATTTCTTCCCACAGTCCAAAAACATGAATTCAAGTTAAATTTGCTGCTCTAAACTTCTCCTATATAGCCTGTGTGTGTCTGAGTGAGAGTGTGCCCAGTGGTCGATTGCCGCCTTGTCATGGGTGTATTGGCCCAGCGCCCAACATGTCCCCCACTTCCCGCAACCCTAGTATAGAATTAAAGGAAAGATGCTGGATGGATGTTTACAGATGACAAAGCATTAAATTTAACTCATACATAAGTCTTTCAGCTTGATGGACACATAGAACATCATGGAACATCCATCCATCCATTATCTTACGCTTATTGTAAAATATTTGAGACTGACTGGAATTATCCTTCAGATAAAACAGTTTTCTAAAAAAGTGGCACAGTGGACTGTGAGTAGGAAGGCTGCATCTTTAGCCTCCTGCACCACTGGTCTGCCGATGCTGGGCCTTTAAACACAGTCCTGACCCCTGCGTTGCTAAAAATTAATTGTCTCTGCAAAGTTGTTTTGAATAAGAGTCTGCTAAGTGCTTTAAATGTAAATGAAGGATTTATAAAGTACATCTCCATCCTGGAGATCTCAGCGCTGAGGATTCCCGGTTCGAATCCCAATGTGGGTGGAGTTTCCATTCTCTCCCCGTGTCTGCGTGGGTTTACTCCGGGTACTCCGGTTTTCTTCCCACATCCCAAAAACATGGATTCAAGGCAAATCGAGTGCTCTAAATTGCCCTGTATAGTGTGTGTATGTGTGTGTACCCAGCGATGGATTGGCGCTCTGTCCTGGGTGTCTCTGCCCAGCGCCCGAGATGTTCTCCTCTGGATGAGCATGGGAAGCCCCCCTGCGACCCTCATAAAGGAATAAGCAGAAGATAATGAATAAATGAATGAATGAATCTCCATCCTGTTTTAATGACTTCAATAGTCTGTGGGTACAATTCAAAATTATTGCAGCTTGTAGATTACAGATTCTTCTGTTTATAATACAGTGTCATGATTAAAACATTAAAACTACTGTTGTTGTGGATGATGATGATGATGATGATGCAGAAGGTGGTAAAGCAAAGACACTGTATGTACAAAGTTAAGACATTACATAAAGTCATTTTGCAGACTGTTTTATTTAAAGTGACTTTCAGGTTTTACAATTTGACGTTTCTTGGTAGATGGGAAGATATTTCCAGAGACAGTTGAACGCTTTTACAGAAAATAAACACTGTGTACAAACTTGTGTAGGGGTTCCAATACTTCCAACAGTCCAATGCTAGTTAAAATGTAACATAGAGTGTAATGCAGGTGTACAGCTTATGTGCTAACCACTACGCCGCCGTGCTACTCCCCAAGATTTATATCGCTGTTATAAAATCAAAGTCTTTTGCTCCGTACGATTCTTTGGTCTGTTAATAAGTTTCCTGGATACCAGCGTACAGAACAGCTGATCTGTGGTTCGTTCTGACCTCATGATTAAATGTTGTGTGTCGTTGTGTGTCTGCCTGTCTGCGTGTTAATTTTGTTTGGACAGGAGCATGTTTGTATTCCCTGTGCATGCTGGGATTGATCCGCATCGCTGCTGTTGAAGAAGGCATTAGGAGCTGTGTGCACAGTGAAGGGAAACTCCTGCCGACTCATTCCGCTTATGATTTCACTCACGCACATGTAGCCGAGGCAGAGCAGACCGGTGGCTCACTGACGTGCGCCGGGGACCGAAACACTCCGACAGGTGCATGTCTGAGCAGGTCAGAGGGCCACCTTCCTGCCCCAGGCTATCCCTCCCTTCCTCCCTCCTTCCCTCGGTCCTATCTGTCCTGCTCTTCTTCCATCCCCTTCTCTACCTCTAATGTCTTGTTTGCTCTCAGCCGCCGTCTTGCTTTCGGTCTTCCTCCCCGTCTCCCTCCCGCCCTTTTTCTCCCCCCCTCACTGTCGTCTGGTGTTGGGTGGGCCGTGATCTGGGTGCTCCACAAGAGCAACAATGACGCATACTCACGGGCCATTGCAAACCACAGAAACCCAGTGATTGAAAAGCGGGGATTCCTCTGCACACAAAACAGACTGGTGTGTCCAATTTAAACAATCAGCGAAGGATTAGGACAAGTCCTGATTTTCACAAGCACCTGTGCATGTAGTCAATTATTTGGTGCTCATTTAGTCATCGAAATTGGGCTAGACCTTTTCTTGGCAGCATTCAGTGCCGTGTGTAAGCATGATCGGATATATATGTTCATAATTACACACGCACACACACACAAATATTTACACCACCATGTTTCTATACTTACTCTCCATTACATCAGCTCCACTGAAAGAAATAGATACACATTGTAGTTCTACAATAACAGACTGTACTACATTTTTTTAGTCCCCTTTAATCAGTTCACTGATGACCAGGAACCACAAAGCAGGTATTTTTGGGATAGTGGATGATTATTTGGAGTGACACTGATGTTATAGCGGTTTATACATGTATATAGGTGGCAGTTTTAGGCTTGTGGTTAAGGAACCAGCATTGTGACTTGAAGATCTGACAGTTAAATTCCTGGTCCCATCAAGTGCTATAGCTGAAGTGCCCTTGAAATGAGACATTTAGTCATTTATCAGATCCTTTAATTTAAAGTAACTTACAAATAAGAGAACAACACAAATCAGTAGTTAAGGAAAAACCAGCTACGCTGTACACTTTTATTTATGTTTCCTAGCAAATCCCTGGTAAAATATGTTGTAGGATGTTTCTTAAGTGCCACCGATCCGAGTATGTGTACTTACTTCACTTAGCGTGTGTATCTGTGTTTCACTGCATGGATGGGTTAAATATGGAGGACACACTTCTCTGTGTGTAAATACAGTCGGCAAAATTAGTCACTTATTCATCAGTGATCTTAGGATGCTGCATACAGGTTGCTTCTTAGTCCAGAAGTGTACAACAAACTAACACACCACCACCACATCAGTATCACTGCAGTACTAATCATGATACTGTAAATGGTAAACAAGCTCATCGATGCATTTGTTTTTTTTCTCCAGATGGCAGCGGTATGTTCCAAAAGGACATGGCTGAGATGCACTGGACTGTAAGTTGTACCATTTAAGATCTTAAAAAAGTCCTTAAGACATCTTAAAGCCAATGCGTGTTGTAATTAAGTTTAAATAAATTTAAGTGTTAACAGTAATGGCATCCTAAATTTGCTGTTTGCTTGAAATGTCAATATAGAACACAATAAATGAAGCTGGTACGAATTCATACACACTTCTGCTGTTGTAGCCCATATGACTTAAGGTTTAAAGTGATGTGTATGTTGAGATTTCTTGGTAAAGTTGTCTCAGCATGGCTTTTAGAATAAAAACGGTTTCCCTAATCACTGTAAGGTGGCACAGGGGCTTAGTGGTCAGCACATTCACCTTCCAATCCAGGTTCAAATCCCAATCTGGGTGGAGTTCCCCTTTTCTCTCCACATCAAAAACATGGATTCAAGGTGAATTGGCTGCTCTAAAATGCCACTATATACTAAGTTATACTAAAGCATCAGTCCATAATATACTGTATCTCATTTCATTATCTTTAGCTTATACCTTTATTAGGGTTGTGGGAAGGTTTATCTTGCCCATCTAAAGAAGAAGGTTTCAGGTGCTGAAGCAGTATAATATATTAATTTATTCATTAATTATCTTCCTGTACTAGGGTCGTGGGGGGATTCCCTATGTCCATCCAGGTAAAAATGTCTCAGGCACTGGGCAGATACATCCAGGACAGGGCGCCAATCTATCGCTGGGCACACTCACACCGCCTCACACAAACACACACTATAAGGGGCAATTTAGAGCTTTCAATTCACCTCGAATCCATGTTTTTGGACTGTGGGAGGAAACCGGTGAACCCGGAGGAAACCCACACAGACACATAGAGAAACTCCATTCAAATTTTGATTCGAACCAGGAATCCCTGAACATGCTAACCACTAAGACACCATGCTGCCCACTTTAAAATATTTGATATTATTATTGTACTACACTGAATAAATGGCAGAGAAAATCACAGCAGATCAGCAGTTATAAAACCTCGAAACCTCAAATCTGTTATCAACAATGCTGCTTCATATGTTCATAAGTGTTTCATAAGAGGGTCATGACTACCCTTTGACTATGACATTGTAGTGAAAGTTTTAGTTATATTAATATTATAACATAACAATTTAATAAAATAAAATATGAACTGTGTTCTAAGGATCAATTTGTATGTACTTAAATAAATATTAGGACACCTGCAAATTACACCTATAGGAGCTTGTATGACATCCCATTATATGCTGCCCCCCTCCCGCTTCTGAAAGGGCTGTTTACAAGATTTTAAAGCGTCTCCAAGGGAATTTTTGTCAATCCATCCCAAAGAACACTTGTGAGATCAAACAGTGATTTTTGGATGAGATGGATCTATCTTGTAATCCCCGTCCTTGTTCACTCCATCTGTGTTCAGTGGGATTAAGGTCAGGTCTCTAGGTTCTTCAAGACTAAGTATTGAGACACCTGGAGTACTACACCAACTTTGTAAATATAACAGCTCTCTCATTTCTGGAAATGTACACATTATATATATATATATATATATGGATATGTATATATATGGATTTAAGGTCAACTGACTGTTCTATAATTTGTCCCATATAGTCTGTGTGAGTGAGGTTTGTGTGTGTGTGTGTGTGTGTGTGTGTGTGTGTGTGTGTGTGTGTGTG
>JAOUQT010014641.1:0-12030 GCA_025769995.1 Xyliphius kryptos | reverse complement strand
CAAAACATCAGCCAGAAAGGATGAGGAGAGAGAAAAGGGGTGTGGTCACCACCTGCAGAAGCTCTCCTTTATAGGGGTTGTGTTGCTAAGTGCCTTTCATTCTCATGTTCCCTTTATTATTTTGAGCAGTGTAGAATAAAAGCAGTTCATTTTTTGCATAGTCCATTTGTAGTTCTAACATAATTAGAATCTGTTCTCTTCCGCAACGTTATTGTTATTGCAAATTGACTGTTATGAAAATTAGGCGATGACATCATTTACGACTTTTCAACAGCCAATAGCTACTTTCCTTGGCAACGATGCCACTGACCCAGCCCCATGTTTATAGAGCAGAATGTAGTTATACATGTATTGTTATTAAAAACACAAAAATAAATAAGTGCGTTTCATTTGCACAGCCTCGCCTCTGAATTCACTCACCTGAGACGTCATTAAGCAAAGTTTATGACCGCAGCCCGCACCTCATTCTCTTACCAGGAGGTGGCAGCACCGCCGCGGGGGCTCAGACTGTATGGAGTGACGTCACGATCAAAAATCCCGTACATAAAAAAAATACTTGTTATAAAAAAATTGTTTTTACACGACTACGTATAACTATTTACGGATTTACGCGTACGAATCCAAAAGTATCGTACGAGTACGATTTGTTGGAGTGACGCACGCACGAATCGAAACGCGACGACTCACGTCACGAGACGGGTTAATTAGACTTAACGCATCGAGCGGATGAACAATCGATTCTGCTTAGTACGCATGCGTACTGCCACGTTTTTGTTGCAAACTTAGCTACTTCACTATATATATTAACTTTTGACAATTTTTTTAAGCGACTAACGACAAATTTAGCGACTTTTCTGGTGTTTGGGGACACATTTGGAGACGCTGCAATGAACACGTGGTATGATTGATAACTGTTGTGACACCAATCTTCCTCTAGATGGCACTCGTAATACATTCAATAACATGCAATGCACAACGAGACGGCTTTAAAACACTGACATTACAAGTGCCATCTAGAGGAAGATTGATGTCACAACAGTTATCAAATATACCACGTGTTCATTGCAGTCAACAAATGTTTTCCAAAATACCAAAAAAAGTCTGTAAGGACGTCAGTGTTCTAAAGCCGTCTCCGTGTGTGCATTGCATGTTAAAAAGTATGTGCCCTTAAAAGTTTGTCACTGCCCCAAATCTATAAAGTATTGTGGAGATCCCTGGACGCCTCTGGAATTAAACTACTACTGATGTTAATTAGCACTAATTGTAAAACAGATTTCCTCAAACAAAAGCCTTTATCATGGTGTCTTATTGTTCTCCCCATGTCTGTGTGGGTTTCTTCTGGGTTCCTTCCCCGGTCCAAAACATGGATTCAAGGTAAATTGGCAGCTCTAGTTTGCCCCAATAGTATGGGAGTTTGTGCTCAACGATAGATAGGCGCCCTGTCCCGTGGTTGAATGTAGCTGATCCCACTTAAGGTTGTTGTTTTTGTCCCACAGAGAAACATGCATGTAATGAGACCAAAGTCAGCCAAAGGACGCACCAGACCCAGAGTAACTCAGGTTCAGCGTGTGGAGGAAGATCGTGTCCATCCAATGCCCTCATTTTGCCCTCACCCTCCGTCTTCTCCTCGTCCAAATTCCACTCTGAGCCACCGATTCGACGCGTCCATCTGCCCTCACACAGTCCTCAGACGTGACTGTAAGCCAAGCCCTGAAATTCTTACCGAGCTTCAGAAAGCTTCACACTTCCCAGAGCCATCGTTGAACAGATACTCAGTCCTCCCCTCTATCGGGAAAAGGCCGGAATCTTCTAGAACCATAGCAGAGAAACCATCCAGACTCAATACACACCATGTCAGTGGACGATGCACAAAACCTGGATCCATGAACCGACCGTTTAAAGCATGTGGTTCATCTGATCCATCAGGGTCCGACACTGTTCTTCTGCTGGCTGTTCGAACTCCATCTGGCCAAAGGTTCGAGCACCATTTCCGATCCACAGAAACATTAAGGTCTGTCGTAGCTGCCGCGGAAAACAAATCAGGGATGAGGTACGAAAACGCCCTGATCGAGACCATGGAGGTTCCTCGGCGGAGCTTCAGCAATCTAACAATGACTCTCTCACAATGCGCCATATTTAACAAGTCTGTTTTATGCATCAGCCTCGAAGACGGTGCTACAGATTCTTATTTAGAGCAGGCATGACTTAAAGTTGTGAATTTTTCATACATAATTATATGCTTTTATAGACTAAATTTGGACGGACAAACCAAACGAGAAAGTTGTTTCGATGAGGATCTCTGCAGGGAACAAAAAGTTCACTAGTAAAAAAGCTTTTGACTTTTTTCTGATTTTTTTCTCCTTTGGTCGCACAGTGCTGCCCACCGCTCCGGCCAGTGTGTTTATATGTGTGTCTCTGCACTGATAGGTTCAATGTGAAGGACAAATACCTCTGTGTGCAAGTACAGTAGGCAAAATACATTACTTTAAATGCAAGATTTAGTTAATTGACTCAGATTTGAAGGTTACAGAGCTCAGAAATCAGGCAAAACAAGTGATTACTTTTTCACTTGAACTGCATCTGATGTAAATGAGTAAACATCGTAAAAGAAGAGATGGGCAAATGACATGAGGCTTCAGAGCAAGCATCACTCTCCCTGATTTTGGTTTCCCTTGGTTTGAATAAACGAAGCACAAGTGGCATGGCCTAGCACGTTTGCCTTTCAGCACCGGGGATTCCCGGTTCAAGGAAACCAGGGAACCCGGAGAAAACCCACGCAGACACAGGGAGAACATGGAAAAATCGGGTGGGTTTTCTCTGGGTCCTCCGGTTTTCTCCCACAGTCCAAAAATATGTATTCAAGATAAACCAAATGCTCTAAATTGCCCTGTATAGTGTGTGTGGACATGTGTGTGCCCAGCGATGGATTGGCGCCCTGTCCTGGGTTTCTCTGCCCAACGCCTGAGACATTCTCTCCTGGATGGGCATAGGGAACCCCACCACAACCCTAGTAAAGGAATAATCGGAAGTTAATAAATTGGATGGATAAAACACTTGAATGGCCCACTCAGATTTTTCTGAACTTGCGGTCATAGGGTTGAAACAGTGCCATAGAGGTTGCTATTGCTTCAGTTGTCCACTAGATGTCACCGTTACTGAAGCCTTAAAGCTTTGAATCTTGCACAATTTGTTAGGAAAGCCCAAGTGCTTCATGAGGCTTCTCCTGCCCATCACCACGTACAGGTAAAGCCAAAGTACGGCAGATTTTGTCCCATTTTAATACGTTGCTGCAGTAGAAACATTGCAGAAACAATGAAACTGCAGCAAGGAAAAAAACAAGTTACTGCTAACAAAAGTGCTGCTTTTAATTGATCTGAAGCAATTGTTAAGTCATCATTAACATCTGCACAATTCAAAAGTGTACAAATATTACAAGCAACACACACACATTGACCTTGGATTTTTGTATTTCCTCGAAAAATGGTATTTGAAGTGCTTCTCGTATTTATTTGGCACAGTCATGCTTTGCTCGCTATCCACTTAAGTTGATGGCCAAGCCTTGCGTTCTGTGTTCTTTTTCATTTAATTTAGAAATTCTGAATTTATTTTCGCTAAATTGTGTCATACCCAGTAAATCTTTACCTTGCTCTCGCTGGAGGCAGATGCACTTTACCCATCATTCCTACAGTAACTTGCAAAAGTATTCATAACCCTTAAACCTTTTCATATTTTGTCACATTACAACCACAAACAAATATACACTGCTAAAAAAATTAAATGAGCACTAAAATACATCCTAAATATTAAATTATTTCAGTTGAAAATCTTTATTTAGTAGATAGTGGAATGCGTTGGGAACAAAAGAACATCAAAATGATGATCTCATGGAGGTCTGGATTTGGAATCCTACTCAAAATCAAATGACCAGCTGATCCAAGTTCCGTGGAAATTCCTCAGGACGAGTTTAAATGAGGCTCAGTAGTGTGTGTGTCCTCCACGTGCCTGTATGACCTTCCTACAACGCCTGGGCATGTTCTCTCCTACAGCCCACTCCATGTCGGTTACAAGCTGTAGCAGAGTGTAAAAGTTTAGCAACTGTGGATACAGACGGTCAACTCCGTACCGAATCGGTACCTGTAGCTCTTCTGGTGTGAAACAGGCTTTTTAAAAGAGCACCAACTGTCTTCTAGTTATTCATAAAAGTTAGAGAAACTGTTGCTTGACTATAGAAAATGTTTTATATATATATATTTATTTCCTTTAGATTGCAAACCTTGAACTATACAGAGTATCAGTACGCGTTTATATAGAATAAGGCCGCTGGCCACAAAGTCTTGAGGTCGTGTGGGCGGGTCTGTGTGCAGAGGGTGTTGTTTTTGTTGTTTTTTTCAATTGTGCAATGGCATTTCGACCCCAAGAATCACCTGGCGACCTTTCACAAGATATGCAAGTTTCCTTAGTGGTCATGACTCCTGATAGACTGATATACAGGTGCCTGAACGAACTTTCTCTCTCGTCTTATGACTTAATATCTGTATCTTAATTTTTAACAGTATGTTTGTATTTGAATACTGAATCAAATCGACTTTAGAAACAATCAGTGCCATCACTTTGTTTTTTTTTTTTATGGAGAAATGCTATGTTTTTCCTTTTGTTTTTCGAATCGTGATGTGTAACATTTGATTGATTATAGCAGCTAACGATATCGCCGTTATTAAGAGTAGATCTTATTTATAGTCCTAGGACTAATGGTGATTAAACATTAGATCACTGAATCTGCTAGTTTACGCCCACTTTCTTTTCATTGGCTGAATTGATTTTATGTGCTTCGTTTTCTGATGAGTAACTTAATGAAGATTGTTCCAAAGGCTGGTGAGGTTTTCTCTTTTTTTTTTGTATATTTATTTCCAGTGAGTGAAAATCCAACCGCTATAAGTGAGATTTGGCAAACGGCAGTTTCCAAATTGGTCCTAAAGATTTGCAGCGTCTTAAAAGGTTGACTAGTGGTAGCCGACTCGGTCCGGTGATTTCAACACGATTGTTGCTCAGTACAAAACATTCTGCCCCTAACTTAAAAAAATGACAATTTTTGACAATTCATTATTTAATTTAAATCTAGGACAGTTTAGACAGTGTCATGGTTTAAGCTTGTTTACATCTGGTAGTATTTGAAATGTATCCTGTTGAAGGTCAAAACTTCTATATGGACAAAATTACTAGAACATCATCTCATTAAACCTTCCATTCAGATGTCCACACGATCGGAATCTTAGTATTGGTTCATCCTAAATGTGTTTTGGTCAGAATTCTGTGTGGGCCTGTTATGTTCTTCCACACCACACTGCCTTTTTGGACCTTGCATTGTGTATTGGTACAGTCATGCCAGAACATACTTTTGTCTATAGAGTCTGAAATGAGTTCTGACTAAGAGGCCACCCACATGACAACGGAGCTTTTGCAAAAACATTTTTTTTATATTTTGGCTTTCCATCTTTTTTTTCTGAAATGAAATGAGAATGGGGTTTTGAGCAGAGATATTTGAAAATAATGATGTCACCAAAAAAAAACTTTAAATCCATTAAAAAACACTCTAAAATCAGGTACGAGTTTATTCAGGTGGGAGGGGAACAAATACACCCAGGACAGGGTACCAATCTATCACTGGTCTCACACACACACACACACACACACACACACACACACACACACACACACAGACTATATGGGGCAATTAAGAGCAGCCAATTTACCTTAAATCCATGTTTTTGGACTGTGGGAGGAAACCCACACAGACGCAGGGAGAACATGGAATCCACCCATATCGGGATTCAAACCGAGGAGGAGAACATGCTAACCACTAAGCCCTCTGATATATCAAAGCAACACTATACCATGTCAGACTGATTTATTATCATGTGTTTTTAATAATTATTACTCTACATCCTTTAAAATTTTAATGGGTGATCTTTTTAAAAGCAATGGCAGATGATCAGGTTGTATTTGTAGTTTATGGATAGTCCTGCAGCACATCCCAGAACTGAGTACCTATTATAATCAGATGATGCGTTAATTACATGCATTAATTACATGCACTCTTTTTTTTTATTTTTTTTTTTAATTCACGTCTTTGTCTATAAAGGACGATCGGTAGATGTTTCCAAGTGACGCCAAAACACAGAGGTCTTAAAGAAAATTTATTCTGTGGTTCTGCAGCAATTTTAATGTTTTTTGTGGATCCATGCGAAAGAAAATTGTCTCTCAAAACACTTTCAACATTCCATTGTCATGTGGGCGGCATCTTACCATAAAATTAGGTCATGGAACGTACCGGAATCTAGAATGGGTTCCATTTGCACCTGGTGTTTAGAGGCAGTGAAAATGGCAGTAAAGCTGAATCTGTGTTGGGATTTTATGATTGCTTTTAAATCTCAGTGTTTCAATTTGATTCTAAATGTTACATTCAACCTTTTAATTATAATTTGAATTACAACTTGTATTTAAATAGAAGTCACTCCCGTGCCTGAAAACAGAAAACATTCTGCCAAACGGAGACCGGATGATGTTTCCTTTTCATGTGTGGATGAAACGTTCTCGTGTGTGATCTGGAAATCTGTAATTTTTTTTATTTTATTTTATTTTTTTTCTTCTGTTTTGATCGTAATTTTTTTTTTTTTTTTTTTTTTTTTTTTTACTTAAAAGATGTTTCTGACCATGAACACACCCTCGAGTAATTGCTACACGTAAAGTGCATATTTGGGATATGACGTACACCTGGGAACTTTCACTTGAGATGCATGCTTTATTGGTGGATTTGATCTCGCTGGAGTCGCCCACTTCTGCTTTATATTTATATTATTTCCTTCTGCAGTGAAGAAAATCACATGAATTGTATAAATGTATTTGCATTTTGCTGAAAGACATAAGGATTTGACCCCTCGAAAAAAAACAAGATTTTTTGTTGTTGTTGATGATGAGGTTTGTGCACAATGTCTTTGCGGATCATTACGATTTTAAGTCATTTGGCAACTTAGGGTTTCAGCTCCCTCCATAAGCTTTCAATGGGATTACGGTCTGGTGGCTGGCTAGGCCACTCCTTAACCTTAATGTACTTCTTTTTGAGCCTCTCATTTGTTGTTTTGTCTATATGCTTTGGGTCGTGCTGGAAGACCCAGTCATGACCCATTTTTGGTGTCCTGGCAGGAGGTTGTCTCGGGATTTTACGGTACATGGCTCCATCCATTTTCACATTGATACTGTTTCTGATCTCCATGCTTGACCGTGCAGAAGGCATTCTTTGGATCATAGTCAGCATTTTTAATGAATGCCAAAGAGCTCAATTTTTCTCATCTGACCACCGCACCTTCTCCCAAACACTCAGAATCCTCCAGGTGTTCACTGGCAACCTGCAGACGGGCCTGTTTATGTGCTTTCTTGAGCAGGGGGACCTTGTGGGCACTGCAGGATTTTAATCACTTTTACCAGTGGTTTTCTTGACTGTGGTCCCAGCTGCCTTATGTCATATAGTTTGGAAACCTCACGAGATGGAGTCCCAGATCAATGTTGATTGATAATCGTTTTGTATTTCTTCCATTTTCTTACTATTGCACCAACAGTTGTCTCTCACCCATCATCTTGCTGATGGTTTGTAGCCCATTCCATCCAGCCTTGTACACATCTACGATCCTTAGAAAACTCTTTGGTCTTCCCCATGTTGGAGCATTTAGAGTCCAACTGGTTCAGTTTGTGGACAGGTGACCATTTAAGACAACTGTCTTTAATACCGGTAACGAGTTGAGATGCGTTGAGTGGTCTGTAGGAGCCAGAACTCTTAATGGTTGATGGGAGATAAAATACTAATTTATCTCTGCGAAATGCAAATAAATGTATACAATATTTTTTCTGGATTATCTCTCACTGGTAAACATAACCCAACCTTAAAGTTATAGACCGTTCATATCTTAATGGGCAAATTTACAATATTACAAGAGATCAAACAATTGTTCCCTCCACTGTAGATGCTAAAATGTGTCCTGGACCTTAAGGTGTCTGATATGAGATTATAGATCTGTTTGAATGCACATCGATCGTATCCAAATACTCACGCTATGCTGTTATCAGACAATGACTCGAAGACTGGTGGCTGAATTCATTCTGAAGATTAAATGTCTTCTAGTAATACACCACTGTGCTTAACAGTGGGTAATGGGTTGATGGGAATAGTTGATAGTTTTCCAAATTAAGGTGGATCTCTAATAAATTGTCATTTAATTCAGTATGCATTAGTTGGTGATATCCAGTCACTGTTCCCATCATCCTGTGCACACAGTGGGTGCCATTAAAAGGGCAACCACCTGAGGTGACTTTCTTGCAGCAGTGAGAATGTCCCATTCCAAACTCCCATCACATGCTGGACACTCAGACATGGGTCTCCAGCATTATTAAACCGCTTTGTTAATTTCGTTGCTTGATTTAAATCTTCAATCCAGCAAAGTGGTTCAGTTGAATTAGCTCCTCCCACTCTAACCATCCTTTATTCATTATAACTCCTTAATGAGTCATCTCAGCCATATAGCCCAGCTCCAGGCCACATGTCCTCGGATGCTGCGTCCACGGTGTGTTTGGAACGGTCCCTTAATTAACACCTGGCAGGTGGGAGGATGTTTGACCTGGTGCTTTTAGGGAGTGTGTAACTGTGTGAATATCTGTTCTGTATGAATTCCCACACTGCATCTCTAATGCTGCTTCCTGGGTTCTAAAGGGAAGTAGGGTGGAAAAGGAATTTCTCTGTGCCAGCGTTCTATCGCATGGCAGCAGAATAAACACAAACCCACTATGCCACGCCACTCTGAACTGCCATTTCTAACCTCGGTAACGGCATGTCATCACGTTGCATCGTTTCGTCTCCTCAGCAGTGCCGGTTCTGTTTTAAAGACACAGCGACCGTTCTGATTGGCAACCAGATGCTGAGTCTGTGTGCTGTTGTTGCAGTTTGTGATGCGTCCTGGATGTGGAATCAATGGTTTTTTTTTTTATTTGTCAGCATGAGAATGTCATTTTCAGCTTCCAAAATGATGTAATACATTGAACCCGTGTTCTTTTCTGTCCTGATTAAACTGTTGAATAAATTTTCAAAACCATGTGTGTTATTTTAAGCATTTATGATCCTCCAAGACCTATTGATCGTTCTTGTGCTTTTGTTTGGTTCTCATCGCACACATGGACTTCTTTTTCCACAGAACTCGTTTCCACTGTGTTTTAGTCAATCTAAGACCTCGGGCTCTGAAAAATCTCTGAAATATTTATGCTGAATGTAATATCTGGCTTCTTATTCTTCTCATAAAATGGTTTTGAATGTCTTGATACAGCAGGGGAATGTGTAATGGGAAAGTACTCCCGAGCCCATGCAGCTGTATTTATCATGGTAGCATAATGTTTTCTTATTAATAACTGGGGGCTTGATCATCATACACACATGCAGTTTCTACCCAGTGGTACTGGAACTTCTAACATCTTATTCGGTCACTCCCATGTTTACTGTTGAATTTAGTAAATGATCAAGTTACAGGTTTCAGTTTTATTTTATATTATTATAGCACTTGGGAAAATACAGAAAATGTAGATTATTTTATAGATTCTAAAATGGTATCTGACTTTTTTTCTATTGTATTAAAACTCATAGGGCTGATCATTAGCCTTTAAAAGATTTTAAACACCTAAAAATAGCTTAAATTCACAAACCAGCACTTATCCTGTCCTACTGAAGGGACATGGTGAGGAAATGGATTTCCAGTTCTGGATTGTTTGGATTTGCATGAGATCTGACAGCAGCTATTACTTTCTCTGACTTCTCCTTCAGCAGCATCATGAATGAGTGATGAATGGTTACGTCTTCTCTCGAAGGGGTGCGCGTGACGTTCATTCTAATGCACGGAAACGGACGGCGACTGGATTTATGTTGGCATCCGGATAGGACGGCCTTTATGTTCGAACTCGGGAGTCGGATGGGCTCCTCTTGAATTCACTGGCAGGGGTGGAAGGATATTGTGGTGTTTTTATTATAATACTCAGGTATCCTGCAGAAATCCTGCAGTATGATGTTGAACACTTTCAGTAGTGTTTCTGGTTTCACACTAGGTGGCGCCGTTCAACTGACTATTCCCAATAACCGTTGAAAAGTATGGGTTCTGTTCACAAAATTGGAACATCATGGAAAAGTTGATTTGTTTTGGTAATTCACATTTTAAAAAGTGAAACTTGTATTTTATTTTATTTTTATTAGATTATAACAAAAGTCCATCTAGGGTGGCACAGTGTCTTAGTAATTGGCACATTCGCCTCTCAGCGCTGGGGATTCCCGGTTCAAATGCCAATCCAGATTTCCATGTTCTCCCTGTGTCCGCGTGGGTTTCCTCCGGGTTCTCCGGTTTCCTTCCACAGTCCACAAACATGGATTCAAAGTAAATTTAAATGCTTTAAATCGCTCTGTATAGTGTGTGGCTGTGTGAGCGCGCGTGTCCAGCGATAGATTGGCACCATGTCCGGGGTGTATCTGCCCAGAACCCGCTGAACTTTCCCATAATGAATGAATGAATGAATGAAAAGTCCATCTATATGCTGAGTGTAGGAAATAACTAATGGAGCAAGAAGGGTGCGCATCCAAACTTTTGATGTTTCTGACCCTAATGCAGAGTAATACCCTAGAAGAATAGGACCAGATGGACAGTGTTGTTACTCATGACCTCGGGTCATTTGATGAAAACTGCCTATGTAAAAGGGTCCACCTGAACTTAATGGTTCTCTCAGCAAAACTCTTGTCAGCACGGAATGTATTTAATGAAATCTGATCCCGAATGTGTATTTAAGTAGCTCTAATCGAACCTGTTTG
Organism: Xyliphius kryptos; assembly: GCA_025769995.1. NCBI lineage: Eukaryota > Metazoa > Chordata > Actinopteri > Siluriformes > Aspredinidae > Xyliphius > Xyliphius kryptos. Next base: position 1,145 of record JAOUQT010014641.1, on the reverse strand, counting down.
AACTGCAGGACTAATCACTGTTTATCTTGTTGGAAAGCCTGTCCTGCTCTGCGGACTGCAGTTTTCAGATTTCCTCAGACCGCTCAGCTTGCCGGAACATTTTTCCGCGGATCATACGTAACAGTCTGAAATAGCAGGAACAGATGGGATCTGCTTCCTCTATTTTTAGATGCTGATGCAACACACTCGTGCTGCTGATAGATGGCTGGAAGTGTGTCGCTCTCTCCATGACTTCTGCCTTTTTTCCTTTTCTTTTTGCCTTTTTTTTTTTTTTTAAAAACCTCTTCAGTCCGTCTGGATAACTGATAACTGTCCTGTTTAATGTTACAGTGAGGTCACAGCTCTACTCTTCTTCTTATTCTCCTTTATTGACATCAACCCAACCTCCCTCCCATCAGACGTATCCAGTTGTGGTTGCCCCGTCAAGCTGAAGACACTGTTTAATATCCTTCACAGAGCAGGTATCATTTGGGTGGATGGTGGAGTGTATGCATTGCAGTGGTGAGTGTTGTGTTGGTTGTGATCGTCATTGTGAAACGTTTAGATGTGAAGTCAGAGTTGTGTTCATCCTCTAATTCTTCTTCAGTGTTCACAGGATGCCGATGGCTGAATGTTTTTGATTGGTGGATTATTCAGATTCCAGCAGTCACACTTGGTTGTGTCTGATCCACTCCAATAATCCACCACCCAAATAATACTGGATCTGTGGTCCTGATTATCAATGAACGGTATTTTCATTTTTCAAGTGTTCCCATTAGGGGCCGCCACAGCAGATCCATTATTCTCCATCTCGCTATATCCTGAGTGTCCTCCTCCTCCTTCATCCCCTCCCCCCCTCCACATTCCTAAACCTCCTCTTTTGTCCTTTCTCTCCTCTTGCTTGGTTACTCCATCCTCATCATCATTCTATGGATATTGAGTCTATTCATCTTCTGTACATGTCCAAAAAATCCTACCTACCTCATCCCTTTGATAAACTTGAATAGAATGTATGTATGTATATACACTGCTCAAAAATATTGCAGGAACACTTAAACACCTATGTAACACCAAGTCAAGCACACAAGGTGTCCAGTTAGTGTGCAACACTGATTGTAAATCAGTTTCACTTGCTGTTGTGCAAATGGAACAGACAACAGGTAGAA
>JAOUQT010014633.1:0-12030 GCA_025769995.1 Xyliphius kryptos | reverse complement strand
CATTTTGTTCATTTTTATGTTATTTTGTTCTTAACGCATTCCACTATCTACTACATAAAGATTTTCAACTGAAATATTTTATTCATTGAGATTCAAGATGTGTTATTTTTGTGTTCCCTTTATTTTTTTAAACAGTGTAGTACCAACTGTTTCGCGATTAATTGTATTAGTATAAGTGACTGCATTTGCCACTTTTCCCAGTCTGCAAACCAAAGTGGAGGAGGCATTTCTACACAACTGTTTATGAAATTGGCTAAGCAGTTTGTCCATCCGTGACAATATTGACATTAATACACACCTCTGACCACTTTACATTCGTATCAATGTGTGATATACAACACATTATCTTAAATCATGTAGCATAAATCGAAATATAGATGAATATTACAGAGAACCGACTCCTGATGAGCACTAAACCTGTTGGACTAGATCACATCATGGAAGACTATTCATTCATTAGCTTCGGCTTAATCCTGTACTAGGTTCGCGGTGGGGTTCCTTTCATGCATCATACCTTGTTTTTTGTATTATTATAGTGTATTTATAACACACAATCATGTCCAACCCCATTTTTCAGTGATTTATTCACAATAATGCATGTCCCCTGATGCCTTATTCAGTTTAAAAAGACTGTTCAAAAATGTATGACTAGTTTCCCACAGACCTACAATCATATGCGACCTTCTGAATTCACAAGGTTTTTGCAGATGTTTTTTAAACTCTGTTCCACTAACATACACACCTTTAGAATGGAATTGTCCTGCCGAGTGTTCTTGGTGTCGTAGCCTTCCAGTATACAGCAGCGCACAGTGGAGCCTGAACCTGCAAACTCCGCCATGTTAAGGTCAGCAAAGCCCAGCTGAAAGAGAGAGAAGATTCATGGTTATGTGTAATGAATGGGTGCAGCATGTAACTATGCAGTAGGACTCAAGTGGTTCAGTGAGATTTCACAATGCACATGCAGAAGGTTCCAATTTTTTCCCCATGAAAGCTTAAAAGTTTAGTGATTATGTCTAAGAAGCCAAAAGAAAGCTTGTTTCGCAAGCTGGATTTTCAACATCGTCTTATCCTTCGGGACACGTGCTGAACCTTTAAACTAGAACTAGCAGTTCACCCAGCGCTGGGTTATGGAAAGTGTTTTAAATACAATCTGTCATTTTAGTTTAATGAGTATAATAAAGCACAGAGGCACAAAGCAGGATTTATTGGTCTGTCATGCTTTTTAAATTCACCCCTCTGAATCCCATGGTTTATGGGTTCTTAGGTTTGGAATAAAAGCTGCAGCGAAATGGCATACAGCAACGATGGGCAAAATCATTTAGAATTTATAAAAAAAAAATAATAATTTTTTTAATAAAAAAAAAAAAAAGAACTCTGCAACATTGTTATAATTTAATAATCGCAGAAAAGGAATGTGGGTAATAAGCTCCATAGGGCATAAATGGTTCATTCGGTTAAACCAATAACGGTGGTTGCCAACTCTCCAAATCTCAGGGGCTTAAAACTCCCGGTTATCCCGGCTCTCAGCCCACCTAAATCAACCAATGAGGTCATTTAGTATTCAAGCTGAAAAGGGTGTGTTACGGCACTAAGAACTCAATTGTGCTGAGCAGATTGCCTTAGGACAAGCGCTAATGTCAAAAATACAACTATTGGGCTCTGCTGTAAAAAATGCCTTAAAACCGGGTGATCAAACCAACATCTGCTGATGCAACGGATTCCCGAGAATAGTAGATCTCTAGTTAAGACAATGTCTAGATCTGTAACAGCGGAACACGATGGGCACTAGAATGGTTTGAGCTTTTTGAGTTTCTGCAACAGCCTTGCCAATGACACCATGTCTAAGTACAAGATTAATAACCTATAGTCAACTTTCAAATTTAAATATTAGTACCTAGTGATGGAGAATACAAATTACTTTATCTATGAATGGCAGGGGAGTCCAAACTTATTGCAAAGAGGGCCAAATTCAATAAAGTAAAAATGCCCAGGGCCAATAATTCCTGACATTTTGTCACAACAAAAGTTACACACTGTTATAAAACAATTTTAAGTGTCACAATGACCTTTATTTTTCAAACAGCATTGTAAACAAATATAAGCCACTCAGGCATGAACAACTCCTAGGACACAATTCTTTCATATCTGGAGAATCAGAAACATCGAACTCTATTGAATTCCTTAAATTTGAAAAATTCTAATTTAAGGTCAAGCAGCTTTTCTGTCCTGTGTATGTTGTCAACTTAAAAATCAGTAGTTGTGCAAGGTCACACTCCAAAAAAATGAAATCCTAACAAGTAAGAAAATGTGCCAGTAAATATCTGAGATATGGCCTCAATTCTTAAAGGCAAACAGAATAGTGCTGCCAACATGGGGTCAAATACGGAATTATACATTTTTTTTTTATAATTTATTTATTCGGAGGACCCATTCATTCCACATAAGACTGAAGTCCCAGACCATTAGGGTTTGGGCTGTGGGCCAATCCAAAATTTGGATCTGCCTGATGAATGGTGAAGTAGTTCAGTGGTAAGGGCATTTAGTAACATCATGGTAAACCTCATCTTCTGACCCCAACTAATAAGATGGAATACTTTGGATAAACAAATCAGCAAAATGGCCTCATGTAATCTATAAAATTCATATGGAGGCATTATTGTAGTAATATAAATTCACTATGTGGATATTTAAAATGTCAAAAAAAAAAAACCTATAATAAGTGGTGTTCCAGTCCTTAAATCTGATTGGCTGAGTGACTGAGCAGAATTCTGATATGCACTAAACCTGTATCCTGTTACTCAACAATGTTCACCCAAAAAAAAAAAACCGACAAGATCAGGTCATGAAACATTCATTCATTATCTTCCACTTATTCCTTCATGAGGGTCGCGGTGGGGTTCCCCATTCCCATCCAGGGGAGAACGTCTTGGGCGCTGGGCAGATACACCCAGGACAGGGCGCCAGTCCTTTGCTGGGTACACACACACACACACAGTCACACAATTCAGAGCATTCAATTTAACTTCATGTTTTTGGAATGTGGGAGGAAAACCGGAGAACCCGGAGGAAACCCACGCAGACACGGGGAGAACATGCAAACTCCACCCAGTTTGGGATTCAAACCGGGAATCCGGAGTGCAGAGAGGCGAATTTGCCACTGTGCTGCCAGTCATGAAACATCAGTTTATTAATAATTTCATTGTCAATAAACATATTGACATGTGGACTCCTACAGTTTATATAAGGTTTACTATTGTTAAACATGGACACTCGATCTCAATCTGTACATGGCAGTCCTACACTGTTGATGCTGCCCGGCCGCTCAAGGAGGAGAAGTCCACCACTGAGTCTTGGTCCTTTCAAGGTTTCTTCCTAAAAAAAAATCATAACAGGGAGGTTTTCTCTTGCCCCTAATGCTTCAGCTTTGTTGTTGGAGGTTAAGGCTTAGAACTCTGTAAAGCTGCTTTGTGACAACAGACTGTTGTAAAAAGTGCTATATAAATTATTAACATGCTTTTTTATGTAATCTGAGGAATTTAAAGTTGGCAAGATTACCCATCTCTGAGGGCTCAGTCACGTCCTATGCTGATAAGAAACATAGCAAACATGCACAGCAGTCTACCACCACTTTTCCAACGGTCGCCATCCGGTACAAGTACTCCGATAGCACCACCAGCCCCTTCTCTCCTATTTATCTTTTCCACTCAAGGCATCTGCACAGTGTCAAACATTTTACAAGTAGCAATGGTTTGACCTTCAGTGTGAGCCAAAGCACTTTAACAGCATGATTATATGCACAAAATTCCTATGTGTACCATCAAGCCCTCTTTTAAGCAATGCGGTTACTCAAACCAGCAGATCAGTATTTATTTTAACTGTAAATGCTACCAACATAAAACAAAAACACAGCTGTAGGATAAACAGACAGAAAACTCTTAAAATACAGTCCTCATGCCAGAGGAAAAGACACGTGAACTACCAGCCTGTGCTCTACATGCTGGTAAGAAGCTTTAAAGGAGAAAGCAGCTTTAGGTTTTTGCCACATGGTTGACTTAGCCACCTGTTTAACTCCCTCTGCCTGCAACCTGAAAGCCTAAAAAAAATTCTACTTTGTACATCCACCTTCCTTTTGATAAAAGCGGTTTCCTTTTGACTCGCCAGACATCCGTTTAAAGGAGCATCCTGCCAGACAGGATTCATGGGGTTTGTAAAACTCAGTAGGTTCCCATCCTCTTCAAAAACACAGAGTTTTTCAAATAACCTCAATCCTATTCAATCAGGTGAGCAACAACAAGCTTAATGAAAATAGTGGCTACAAAGGAATCATGATTACAAGACGCTTAAAGGTGAATGACACAAAAACCACAGTAAGTCTGTATTAAACATAAGTAATCAACATTAAGCCTGTGCTTTTTTGACAGCACGTCAATTGCCACCATAATTTACAAGGAAGAGGTCACCAACATGATGTCCACACGAGTAGCCCGCGAGTCTGTTCTAAAAAAAAAAAACTCACCATAGCGACACGATGAGCTACAAAGCGGAACAATATTGAAAGACATTTCAGAATATGTCATGCGAACTACCCACTGGACAGGACACTATGAGTAGGAAAAGCCTGCGAGTTAAAGACAGGTTTGTGCCAACATCAGTCTTTAAGAGCCCAGTAAAAAAACAAAAAAGGCGAATGAAGCCAGTACTGATTTCTCCACAAAACAAGAATTTCTGACACTGCTGCCCCCAAAGACACCTACGAGAGCAGTTGATATTTTGTCATGTGAAATTGATTTTCAGGAATCAGTCTTACTTCCTAAGTGGACAATTTGATTTCACAGAAGTTCCCTTTAATTTTTTGTGCAGTTTATTATATTAAAATAATCCTATTATTCTATCTTGTTTAGTCTCTTTAATAGTTTTTAGATTAGCTATTGGATAATGTTGATGTATTTGCTTAGTTACTTAAAGCTATTTTATAGTGTTCCAAGTCTGAAACCCCAAAGATTCAGCTAAAGGGACGGTGAGAATGAAGTTAACAGTGTAGAACAAGGTACAGGTTGTGTATGTAATCCAGTGTCCACTACAAAAAAAGAAGACTTTTAAATAAAAAACAAACTAGACTCAATTCAGTCCAATTTAGCTGGAATTCTTAATTAACTTTATAGATCTATAGTAACGCTGCAATTTAATGTATTCGCTAATCTGCCTTCTCACACACACACACACACATTATGAACTGGGGGGACAATCCATTCAAAATCCATAGGGTTACAGGTTATGGATTTTCTCCCACTCTTTGCAGCTAGAACAGCTTTAACACACCCTGGTGCAAAATGTCTTATTTTAACCATAATTAATAGGTAATAATAGCCAGAATTGCTAGTGTTTTCTAAAATAAAAACTGCCCTACAAGATACTGATGCCTCAAACATGTGTCAGGGTAGGTATGGTCTACTGCGTTCGAATGTCTAAAAAGACTCAGTAAGTTAGAGATTTAAAAACCTCAGTCTCGTCAGCCTAACTACACAGGAATGCTACGTGAAACCTTGCTGTTGCATACGAAGACAAAAAGTGTTCTGCAACATCCCAAAATCAGAAGGCCAAATAAAACAGTCTTTTGAAAAAGCCCCTTTTAATTATGAGGAGTCATTTTATTATGCACTACTTAAAGTGGAACCAGTTTTATAATGAACTGCTATGGTTGGCTCAAGTGGAGACCAGTTAACCTTCTGTTTGGTTCAAAAGGTGTTAGTTATAATAGTCATAATGATCAGGGTGTTTAATAAAGTAATGACGCACGAGAGGGCATGACTTATTGTAAATAAACCATGGGAATGGGGTGTCATTAGGCACGATGCGCAAGTGCAGTTACATCTTCCCGTGGTTTATTTACATAAATGCAGTTACTAAAAGCAAAATCGCTAATAAATCAATCTTCAGCGACATAATCCAGTTCGCATTTATATGAACGTGAAGCGGTCAGAGGGTAATTGTGAATAAGGTCACGGCTAGATAAGCCCCTTAGCCAATTAGATTTAAGGACTAGGAAGTTTTATAAATCCTATTAATGTTGATTGATAATATTTGGTTTCCATTGTGAAAATACAACAAGAAACACTCAGGATCAAAAGTTTACCATTTCCTATATCAGCATTTTGCAAAGCAGCAGGAACTGGGACTGCATTTCCCTGGGCGTCATTTCCGTTTTATGCCGTCTTGGTCAGGCAATCCAAAGGTTTTGCCCTCTTTCCCCTTTCCCTCGTTTTTGTGCAGTCAGCAAAATGTTCCCATGCGTAGTTGTCCTACTGCATCAGCAAACGAGGAGGAAGCCAAAGTACATGAGCACGTACATAAAACAGCCATTCGCAAACGGAGCTTCCTGTGACACCCATGGCCTGATCTTCACCTGCCTATCTGTTAAAAGCTCAGTGTACTGAAACACCGATCCAAGGACACCTCTACACGTTAATGGGGGCGGGGGGCAGTCCTGAACTTCATTGGGACCAGATTGTTTAGACTTTCTATCAGAGTTCTTTCCTTGCTTGCTGATAATAGATGCCATGCAATTATATACAAATTCTTATCAGAAAACAAACCACTTAATGAGATACATGCAGCCCCCCTGCTGTTCCCAAACTGCTTTAAATAGGAGACGCTTTAGAAAGGATGGCGATGTTAACTGGGCACAGGATCCACAGTTTAATATTTAATGACAGCAAAAAAAATTACAAAGAAAAGAGATTTAAATGTAGGAGAAGACCTGTACAAACCCCTGAGTAAATATACACAAGAACTACATTGTTTGTTTTAAATGTTTTGCACAGTGTAATGTTTATGTAACATAACATTCTCTACTTACTGCTTTAGTAACAGCAGAGTAGCAACCACCAAGACAAAGATCCTCAATATCTGTATATAATATTGTCTGAAGCTGCCCATTAGAATTTTATACTGTAAAAAGCTATATATATTGAATTCTATATCTCAGATAAACAAGTGTAAACAACATGCAGCTTAATGACCATGTTGTAGGAAAGTATTATGTTATGTTAGTAAGAGTGTGCACACACCCACATCACTCTAGGAATTTATGGGAGGGCCTTCATTCCAAACATGTCCAGGCGGGACACGGACTCTACTTTGTAAACTATAATACCAAAAAAAAATTTACTTCTTGGACTTTGTCACTGCCATTAACAGAACATTCGAAATCAATATATACAGGGGATGTTTATAAAATAAAAACATGTTGTAAGTGAAGCTATGATTTACATGTGAGTAGACATGCATGTTTCTGTTGGAGGCTCTTACGAGTCACAGATAGAACAGATTTAAAAAATCAGAGAAAATGCAGATAGACAGGAGCTTTGATTTCATACCTTCAAATATGCCTTTCCACCCTTGAGTTCCTGTAAAATAAGAAAGAGAAGAGAGTGAAACAGAGATAGAAATGTTATGTAATGTTATAACTAGTGCCATGGTGCCATTAGACATGTGGAGCAGAGTTCAAGTACGAGGCACAAAGCAAATGATTCTTTACAAGACCAACAGCTATTGCAAGTACAACTTAGTTGGTGTATAATTATTCTAGGTTGCTAAACAAATTTGTAGTTTAATGCTACTAAATTATTACACAGTGATCGAGTCAACAAGGGACAAGACTCTGTTTGCATTAATGTAAAAATCTAAAACTTGTACATGTATGGAAACTTTGTCCTATCGCTATAGCCCACTATATGTTGTGTCAGAAGATCTGTTTATCCTGACAATTCACCAAGCACGCAAAGCCCCTGCCAAGTTTACTGACACAAAAGCACAAACATCAGGCCACTACAATTTCTTTATCATAAGTGCTGAATTTTTGATTGATTTTTTAAATTAACCTCCCAAACACTGATTAATAAGATAAAGATAAACCTTGGTCACTGTAAGTACTGAGAAAGAGACTACTATTTCTCAGTCACTTCGGTATCAGATGAATATCCTTGTTTCTTTACATATTGTCTTAATTATTAGCTTTACTTAAAATAATAATCATGTCAAATTGAAGTTTTACGTTTGATTAATCATATAGCACTTTTCAAAAATGTGCACATACTTAAAACAGTTTTATTTACATTCCTGATCAAAATCTTAAGACCAGTTAACACATTGCAAAAATTTGCATTTTCCACTGTTGAATCTTAAAACATGGGCTCATCTACCCAAATTAAGGCCATTACTGGTGCTGATTGCAGCCCAATATCCATCAGACAGCATCTGCAAGGGAAGAGCTTCAGAAACAAAAAACGTCTCTGCAAGGAGAAAGTTGTATTCTCTGATGAGAAAAAAATGTAACCTTGATGGTCCTGATGGCTTCCAACATTACTGGCATGACAAGGCGATCCCACCCGAGATGTTTTCTACACGACACATCCTGCATGTTCCCCTGAACTGAATCTGAACTTTTGGGGATAGATGGCAAGGGAAGATTTCAAAAATGGACGTCAGTTCCAGACAGTGAATGCCCTTCAGAAAGCCATCTTCAGCTCTTGGAGCAACGTTCTCAAAAGCCTCCTGAAAACACTTGCATAAAGCATGCCAAAATGATTGTTTAAAGTGTTTAACAAAAATGGTGGAGCTACTCATTATCGAGTCCTTTTTTTTTTTACATTTTTATTTCCATTTGTGAGGGGGTTCGTGTTTTTTTTTGACCTATTGTCTTGATCAGCTGATAAACGGCCCATTTCAGTTAAATTGTTGTTTTCCATAAATTTCCTGCTCATAAGTTTTTGTCTCTTGCGCAGATTTTTTCTTTTAGTATTGTGAAGCTCTACTTAGAACCTTCTTAAGATCCAATAGTGCAAAATGCAAATTCTTGCAATTTTTTAACTAGTCCTAAGATTTTGATCAGGAGTGTAAAGTGCTCCAAGCTTAAAACCCCAAAAAGTAAGGTGACAGTGGAAAGGAAAAACTGCTATTATATTATTTACATTGTAGAACACCAAGGTACAGATTTGTGTAGATAATCCAATGTCATTCTGAGAAAAAAAAAAAGTTAAATCAGAAATAAAAAAACTAGATTAGTTCAAATTTTGCTGAAAATATAAATGCACTTAATAGATATACAATTACACTGTATTTACAAATGAATTTGTTTGGTATGCTGCACACATTATGCACTTGAGTGACATACCTTTCTATATCCATAGTTAGGGTTTTAGGTTATAGGTTTTTCCCTTTGAAACTAAAACAGCTTTAACTCTTTTGAGAATGTCCAAAAGGTTTCAACGGTTGTATTGGTTTTTAAATTTTTTATTGGATATTGTTCCAAAAGAACATTTGTGAGGTCAGACAAGGACGTCGATGAAAGTGCTGTGTGTTATGCAGCTACATTGTTTAAGCGTTGGCTGCAGGCACTATGCATTTTATAAGATTTAGGCAGAACCTCAAAGATGTAACATTAAAGACAATAGCTTATCTGTTGTTTAGCGGTTTGTATTAGTAATACTACTGGACCAAAAATGATCCAAAATGTCCAACCACTGATGAAAAATTAGAGAATGACTAAGTTATTAAAAACTCCAGGAGCACTAAAGCACAAGTACCTTTCGCACAGACACTCGGCAGACGCAGGGGTCCAACACACCCGTGGTGGGATTGGCACTCATCTTGCACACAAAGGAGAATTTCTTTCGCCAGCGAACACAATTCTCCTGCACCTCTTGCCTACAACAGATCAAAGAACAAATAAAAGCAATCAGTAACATTTTCAGCATAAAAGTATTTAAAAAAAAAGAATACGACAATAAATCACATTAATGTAAACTTTTAACGATTAAGTGCTGCATGTTTTACACTGATAAAATAATGTGACTTGGGGGGGGGGGGAACTTTTAAACTAACAAGTTTAGTGAATTAAAAAAGTCTGATTCCAGTAAACTTCACTGTGAGGATTTTAAATGCAGTAGTGTAAAATACTGTCCATAGCAAATGTGCACCAGCATATCATTTGTGCAAATTCATAAATTTAAATTGCTTTAGTTACATCCCTGCCACTTGACCTTAGAATTAATGTATTTCAATAGATATATTAGTACATAAAATTTAATCATATTGGATTCTTGTTTCTGCATTTTGTAAAAACGCTTATTGTTAGTACTTTTAACCTTCTCTTTTATTATACCATGACTGATGTTGCAACTGTGACAATGGCATTAATTTATTGGGTGCATTGGTGAATTAACATGCATGTTAACTTGTCATTGCTTTATTATAAAACGGGTAGTTCCGGTCCTCAGCCAATCAGATTCATAATAATCCACACCTCTGACTGCTTAACATTCAAATATATGCACAGTATATATATATTTTTTAAAAAAGCATTTATTAATTTGGCCACTAGATGTACACTGCTCAAATGAATGGAACACTTAAACAACACAGTATAACTCCAAGTACATAAAACTTCAGTGAAATTAAACTGTCCACTCAACTGTCAATTTCACATGCTGTTGTGCAAATGGACAAGAAACCACATGGGAATTATTGCCAATTAGCAAGACGCACTCAATAAAGGAGTGGTTCTGCAGATGGGGACCACCGACCAATTCTCAGTACCTATGTGTTCTGGCTGATGTTTTGGTCCATTTTGAATGTTGGTGGCGCTTTCACACTCATGGTAGCATGTGGCGGACTCTACAACCCACACAAGTCACTCAGGTAGAGCAGCTTATCCAGTATGGCACATCAATGCAAGCTGTGGCAAGGCTTGCTGTGTGTCAGCGTAGTGGCCAGAGGCGCTACCAGGAGAGGTTTATTTACAATGAACAGCGTGACTCGACTCGGTGTCCAAGTGTTGTCGCCTGTATCCCTGCTCAACAGCATTCCACATCATCTTTAGCTCCCCTCATTATATTCATTTTTTGCTTTGCTTCAGAATCCAGTGATAAATGTAGGTCAATATGTGCCTAACATACTGTTTTATTCATGATCATTTCATCTCACTTTGATCCCACTATCCCCACATGTTCCTTTTCATGCGTATCTATCTCATTCTTTTCCTTTATTTTAAAGCTTTGCTTTACCAGACCCCATAAAACTCATCTGCAACATAGCACTTACAGCTTTCCCACTTAAATCTGTACGACTCATGAATATAACTTGTACAATTCATGTTTACATAACAACAGCTTATTCCACAAACTTTAATTTGGAGGCAAGAAACAAAGTCCACTAGTGCTGTATTGGTACGGATGTAATAGTATACACTGTTGCCAAAGAAACTCCTTGCTTTAAAAAAAGTAAATCATAAGCATTGCCATGACCCTTGCCCTTTATCTCTTGTAGCATGTCAAAATGACCACATGGTGTTTATCTCGACAACCTACCTAGCACACATTTCCCTGGCCTGATTATCCTTAAGTCAATACCACAAGCACCATGAAGCAACAAAATAACCACATGAACAAATTCCACACTCGAACACTCTGTCCCAGTTTTTAATGATTGTGTTTGTTTACTAAAAAAAGAATAGTAATCATTATTTTACTGCTACTACTGCCAATATTCAATGACATAGTGTCTGTCTGTACTGAAAAAGAATAAAAACATGAATACTTTTGCAATACCAACATTTTTAATCTCTTACAAAAATGTAGGCATGGCACACAGGACACTGTTTTTCCTCATTCTGAAAAAAACTTCTAAATACCTTTAAAAAATAATAATTGGTGCAGTCTTTATTGATACTGTCCCATATCTCTGCACCTCATCCCTTATGCTCTCTGGTGGGTATTTAGTACTTTTTACAATTTCCAGTGGTTTTCTATACATTTATTTAATCATGTTATTTAACATGCATGTTTGGTTATTGCCCTGTTTGTGATTAAGAAATGTAAATAAATGTTACCATTATTAACAATTATTAATATTTTAAGCTTGGACAAGCACATTAGAGACCACCACCCACACTAGGCCAGCGGTTCTCAACCTGTGGGTCGCGACCCCGGCTGGGGTCGAATGACCAAAACACAGGGGTCGCCTAAAGCCATC
>JAOUQT010014613.1:0-12031 GCA_025769995.1 Xyliphius kryptos | reverse complement strand
TGATGTTCTCATTCCTAATCCTGTCCATCCTGGTCACTCCTAATGAGAACCTCAACATCTTGAGCTCTGCCACTTCTGTATAAATGTTGGAATAGTTGTGTGTTGTACTGATAAAAGATTTAAACAATTTAAACGGAATTTTAATGGAAAAGATTGAAGCTAAACCTGGTCAAATATGTACTCTTTTTATAGAACATGTTAAATAATTCAGTGTTGTGTTTATAAATTTAGATGGAACCAGTCCTGCTATTCTCCTCTGACGATTCTCTATAAATCCTAGAAATCGGTGGGCATAAAAATCCTATAAGATCAGCACTACTGATACCAGGCTGTCTAGCACCAGCATCCATAACACGTTTAAAATCAAATCACCTTGCTCTTCTTACTGATGCTTGTTTTGAACTTCAGCAGATCTCCCTGCTCATGTCGAAATGCCTAAATACAATATATTGAGTTGCTGCAGTTATAAGGGCAAATTATATATTTGCATTAGTTACTTGGCATACCTAATAAAGTGTTCGGCATTAGATAAAGAAAAGCTGAGAAATAATAAATGACAAAGCATGATATCCATGTCCATGAAGGTAATGTAATCATCTGATGGCAACTGTACATCTCAAATCTCAAAGGCATTTATAAAGATCACTTATAAGTTAGAATGATATTTTCAGATTTCATGGGGATTTAACATGGTCCCATTTACTTAATGTTCACGGACAAACGTAGAGTTTTCTTCAATATTTGTTTACTCCTGTTCAAACAGGTGTACCTAATGAAGTGGCCGGTGAGCATATTTCTTTTTTAATTCTCTTGTTTTTTTTTTTAACTTCACTGCTAAATATTCTCTGCTCTTCATTTAGTAATAGACCAGTGTGTAGGATTAAGGTGGATGGATTTGCTACAAGAAACAGAATTGAGTATTCAGATTCCCTTACTGCTTAGAATAAGCCCTTCATGACTACAGACAACCATAGAACAGAATAACTAGCTCTAGAGGGCAGTTCAGTTCAACACCGACCGCCAACACACAAATACTCTCCTGAGCAAACCACAAAAACACACAAAAACACACACATCAAGATACAAACAGGTTTTTTCCACCTTTTCTTTCTACCTCAGAATAAAACTTTGTGCTGTAAGATAAAAAATTAAACAATCAAACAAATGTTTATGTTCTTACAGAGTATACATACTTATAAATTTACCACCACATCAGAGAGAAATGTGGATTATCATTGCAATTGCCCTTCATGTGGTTTGTAGGAATAGCTTAGCAACTGTGTGCTAAATCATTAGCTTCAATCGTTAGCTTAGCAGCCGTTGTTTCTAGTCTAACAGCAGAATTATTCTTAAGATTTCTCTCCTTCAAAAAGGAAGTATGCCATGCCTTAACCTTCCCCTAAAAGCATTTTAAAAGCCACACTTCTATCTTCCACATAGCCACTTTAAAAGACAGTACTACGGTTCACGCCATAGATCATATAGAGGTGTTACTACAACGTTATCCTTGGCAACATCAAAAATGCTGCTTTTGTAAATAGGATATATTAACATTAAACAAAGATAATTATATTTGCAGACATATGCTAGAGTTTTTTCATAGGATGGAGTGAGTCTTTTGGGTGGGCAGTTTTTAACTCGTCCGCCGGTAGACATGCTCTCGCTGTAAATATACAGAAAGAGGCTTGATTTTGTAAGTTGTCAAATTAGGTAAAAAAATTATTTAGCGCTTGTGAAATTATATTCAAAAATATTTTTATAACAGTGGTGCAGTGGGCAGTGCTGTCGCCTCACAGGAGAAGGGTTTAGTCAAATATCTGTTTGGAGTTTGCATGTTCGTGCTGGTTTTCTCTGGATGCTCTGGTTTCCTTCCGCATTCGAAAACATGCATGCTATATACATATATTATTCATTCATTTACTTAATCCAGATGGAGTTGCGGGCCAGCCAGTGCTCACCCAGCCACTTTGGACACATGGGCAGGAACAACAGACATGGCAACACTCCATCATAGAGCACACAGACACCCACACACTAAGGAGCACTTTAGAGACACCAATTAACCTAATGTGCATGTTTTTAGAATGCAGGGGTAAATCAGAGCACCCGGAGAAAACTTGCGCGAACACAGGGAGAACAAGCAAACTCCAATACATTTTGTCTATGTAATGTATCTTTTTAGAACATGTATTACTATAGTCACAGGAAGAGGAACAACACAGTGTGAACACACACACACACAAACAATGAACATGCTTTCGATTGACTAGCTTTACTACCCATCTGTATCCATGACAACTGCTTCCTAGTCTCTCTCTCTCTCTGTTAAAATGATGTCATGGCTAAAAGAAAAACATGAATGAAAACACAGCATGTGCATAAGGAGGAAAAGTGTGCACATGGCAGCCTCTTGCTTAATTCTAATAAATCCAGTCCTGACAACCCCTCACACACACTCACACACACACTCTACTCTCCTCACGTTTTGCACCACCATTTTTCCAAAATGCACAGTGATCAGTAGAGGGTGCATTTCTGGTGTGATCTGATGCAAATCACAGAGCCATGGTTCTGTGCCCACAAACAACTACACACAAGACAATACACACTCTGTGTTAACATAAAGGTACACACTGGATACACTAAGGCACAAAAACAATACTGTACGAGTGGACACACTCACACACACACAAGGACCATGCAGTGGAGTCATTCAATACCATAAACAGGTTTTACTGAGGGATTCACACAGAATACAGTATGCAATATACATATATGTGTGTTGTGTGTGTGTGTGTGTTTGTTGTGTGTGTAAGCTGAACTCATATCCAGCTGAATAAGCAAGCATTATGTACAGTAGCTATGCACAACCTGGCACTGACACTCTCTCTGATATCATCTTTTATTCTCACACACACACACACGAGCACACACAGTCATAGTCACAAGTAACCTTTCACTGGCACTAATCACTATCAGCTCTTACCCAAACACACATCCTCACAATGCTCGTTTATGTCAAGAATACACTATAAAAACATGCACACACGTACACACACTCGGTTAAATAGTTACATGTAACCTACCACTGACACTAACCTCTGATATCACACAGTCTCTCTCACACACATGCACACACACAGTTACATTGATACAAGTAAACTTTCACTGGCATTAACCACTACCATCTCTTAACCACACACACACTGACTTAAATAATCACATTGGGCGACTCTGGAAAATTTCGGTGTGGAGTTTGCATGTTCTCCCCATGTTCGTGCAGGTTCTCAGGGAACTCCGGTTTCCTCCCGCACTCCAAAGACATGCATGATAGGTTAATTGATGTCTCTAGATTGCCCCTTAGTGTGTAAAGGTGTGCGTGATTGTGTGTGTGTGTGCACACTACGATGGATTGGCGACCTGTCTAGTTCTGTTCTTGCCTTTGCGCTCAGTTGCCAGATGGGCACCAGCTTCCCGTGACCCCAGAACTGGGATTAAGCAGGTATAGCGAATGAATGAATGAATAAACGTTCCACTGGCACAAACCTGATATAACGCAGTCTCTCTCACACATTAACTCACTCACACACACACAGTGACATTGCCACAAGTAACCTTTCACAGGCACTAACCCCTATCAGCTCTTGCACATACACACACACTGACTTAAATAATCACATGTAACCTTTCACTGGCACTAACCTCTGATATGACACAGTCTCTCTCACACATTAAATAACACACACATGCACACACACACACACAGTTACATTGTCACAAGTAACCTTTCACAGGCATCAACCCCTATCAGCTCTTACACACAAATATACACACACAAATAATCACATGTAACCTTTCACTGGCACTAACCTCTGATATCTCACAGTCTCTCTCACACATTAACTCACACACATGGACACACATGTGCGCACACACACACACAGTTACATTGTCACAAGTAACCTTTTAAAGGCACTAACCACTATCAGCTATTACACACACACATACACACACGTTAAACAATCACATGTAACCTTCCACTGACAGTAACCTCTGATTTGACACAGTCTCTTACACTCTCTCTTTCACTCACAAACTTACACACATAGACACACAAATGCACACACACACACACAAAAAATTTTCACAAGACAACCACAAATGATAAAATAACAAAAATCTGTTATGAAATTACAAAAATTATAAAAAATATATAATAATTTGTGAACAATTCCATATGCACATTTTTGATAAAATGGAGTGTGTGTTATGATACTTGTGCAAGACAATCATGTGTGTGTATGTGTGCACATGCACCATACCTGTTGCCCCTTTAATTTTGTGCCTTCCTTTGGCCCTTCGTTGGGAATTGCCCATGGTCCCGAGTTTCCTGTCCCAAAACATCACCTCATCTCACACCTTAGCAAACTGACAGAGACTGACAGGCAGCACGTATGTGTGTCTCAGTGCGTTTCTTTGAATGTAAGAGAGCGGTTGCTGCTCTGTGTGTGCAGCTTTGGAGCAGAGCGGTCCGCTGTCTGTTGTGAATTTGTTTGTGTGAACACGAGTGCATGCAAGGGTGAGTGTGTGCACGAGAGAGAGAGAGAGAGACAGAGAAAAGGTGTGAGAGAGTGAAAATGGCAGCATGCATTCACATCTCTCATAGATTCCAACCAGTAAGAAATGTTCACTTCATTAAGATCCAGGGAGGATTTGACATATGGAAAGAGGGATAGGAAAAAGGAGAGAGAGAAAGAGAGATAGAGAGAGAGATAGAGAGGAGAGAGAAAGAAATAAAAGGACAGGAGGGAGGAAGGAAGAGAGAGAAGGATGGAGAAGGAAGATAGGTGAGTCGAATACCGAGAAGGATAAAAGGGGTGTGTGAAATGCATTGAGCATGCAAGAGGTGAAAGAAGGAGGGAGCTGCTTTCTCACTACTGAGTGTTTCTCATGAAGAGGAGGAGCAAATACAGCTAGAGAGAGAGAGATACAGAAAGAGAGAGAGAGACAGACAGAAAGAGAGAGAGAGAGAGAGCTGAGGATGGCAAATAGATTTCAGGACTAAAGAGATGCAGAAGCAGCAGAGGGGTACAGGGAAAAATAAAAAAAAGAAAAATAAGGTAAAAGGAAAAACTGGACAGCGCTAAATTGTAACATACATGAGAAAAGAAAGAAAGATAGACAGAAAAGGCTAAAACTAATGAACATACAGAGACTGGAAAGGAAGGCAATGGAAAGGAGGGGCTACCACGAAGAGGAGTGCAGAAAGGCAATGGCAGCAATGGTGTTCTGCAGTCACTGCACACACTCACACACACACAAAGAAAAGCCTAAATGGACATGTGAAGTTGAACAAAGCACAGTGCTTAGGACAGGACAAACTAAAGCCCGACTAGTAATGGCTGGTAATAAATGTTTATAGAAGCCCAGTCTGACTCCAGCCTAAGGGCTATAGGCTGGCAACACACACACATACATCAATGCACACACACACACACTGCAGTGTGGAGGGTAAGTCCCTCCCTTTACTGCAGCCTGAAGCTCAACATTCTAAACCACAGCACCCGATTGCATTATCAATTTAATACATACAGCTGTCTGCTTAACATCCCATGCTACACACACACACACACACACGAGCACAATAGCCAAAATGTGCAAACTGCTGAGCAATACACAGAAATATGAAATCAAACAAAGCCAATACACAATAAAGATACAACTTTGGCATACTCTCTCTAGATGAGGCATTCATACATTCATTCATTCATTCATTCATTTTCGATGCCTACGTAATTAGGTTCAAGTAACAGCCAATGCCCAGCTGGGCAAAAGGCAGGAAGAACCCCAGACATGACGCCACTCTTCACACAGAAAGGACACATGACAATCCATGACCTTCTTGCTGGCTGTGAGATGGCAGCGGTAAACTATGTGCCACCATGCTGCCCTTTAGATGGCTATCTAAATTTTTTTGTTTACCAGTTCTGCAATACACCATAAGTTTAATGCCAGTGGGCTTTACTACAGTGTGTCAGTGTGTCCGTGTCATGTCCATCATCACATAAAGAACAATATCAACCTGTGTCAGTTCCATGTATCATGAGATTTAATCCAGAGTCAATTCAGTTAGTAGTGAATCCCATCTATTTTAGATCTTTTTTTCCTCTCCCATTCACAGGTCATCATAAAAGCTGCTCTTTGCAGAGCACACACACACACACACAGCATCACCTCCGGCACATCTCGTTATCAATCAGCACAAAATACACTCCACTGAGCACAGCCTTACTCAGAGTGTCCATCAATCACTCTCTTGCATTCTCACACTCTCACTCTCTTTCATGCAAACACACACATTCATTCATTTTCTTTTGCTTAATCCATACGGGCCCGCGGGCTAGCCGGTGACCACCCGGCAACACTGGGCACAAGGGCAGGAACAATCCTAAACAGGGTGCACAAACATTAACACACTAAGGAATGGAATGCAGGAGGGAACCGGAGGATCTAGAGAAAACCCATGTGAACATGGGGAGAACATGGAAACTCCACACAGAAATTTCCAGATGCGAAAGCACTTTCCACCGTGCCACTGTGCCACCAGTAGTTGGATTACTATGCTAAATGCTAATCTTGTTTACGTGCTATACACTAAATAATCACTGGATTAGGAAAACATGGCGTGGTGCAAATGTTATAGGCAACTTCTTGTGTAGGCTTTTTGAAGGAACCATCAATAAATCTTCATATGAAAGTCACACAGTGGCACGGGCAAACCCAACAACTGCCCGGGGTGTCATATTTTTGTGACATGTGGTGGGGCGGCACAAGCACAAAAATAATCTGCACCGCAAAGCGGTTTTCTATTATCTCTCATATAACTGTGTGTGAGAATTTGGCAAATTGACTTCCCCATGCAGCTGCTGCTGGCACCCCTGCTTGCTGAGATGGTGCTGCAGGGCACGGTGAACAGAAGCTGTGTGGGTGTGGGGGGGCTTATAGTGCAATATGCTAATGAATCTTCCAAATAACACACATCTCATTCACAATAATATAAATTCATACCTACACTTCCTGCACGTTTTGTCTGAATTGTGTGAAATAGGCGATAAAAAACAATTATGTGGTCACCCAGGTGAATTGGTTTAGTCTGGACATCTGGTCATGAGTGACAGTGAGGGATCATGGGAAATCTGTTGATTGTCGAGTGACAAATAAACAGAGATAGACAGAAAAAGATCAAAGCCATCAGATGCCTAATTCAGGAAAAAAAAAGAAAAGAAGAAGAGAAACAAAGGATAAATGTATGAAGCTGTGTTTTCTCTGCGTGATTATGATATCCAACATCATGTCATGAATGAAGGGCTAATGTTAATGTGTTGGTACATAACTCTTACATTTGTTATCCTTCTTGCTAGGATGCTTGCTGCTTATACAAACACGATCTTAACAAACACGAGATATAATTTCACTATGAGATAAAAACTGTTGCATGTTTGGTAATTATTTATTTATTACCGTAATTATCAAATGTTATTTTCATATCTGTAGTTAGCTTCAAAGGCGAATATTCGATATTTACCTTTGCAATTCATTGAGTCTCAGGCAGAAAGAAGCTCCTCATTTGATCAGCATCAATCACTTAATAGGGGAGCAGATTTCCTATGATGACATTATTCATAATTTTGCATCAAGGATGACTGTCTATGTTTTGTTTTTGTTCCTGTTTCTAAACAATGGAGTAGTGGGAGGATGTTAGAGATGGAGTTGATCAGGTGGAGCTTAGAAATGGATCTGATCAGGTGGAGCTGCTGCAGAGAGCATGTGTTGAAGGTTCCAGATTGTTTTGGAAAAAATGATGCCAGATTCTACATGCCAAACATGAAAAAGCCAATGAAGACTGTTACCAACAAAAAAGAGCACAAAAACAGTATCTGTGATGGCAGAGATGGGGTGTATTAAAGCCCACTGCAAGAGTGTTGCGCTGTGCTAAATGCTTCTGCACCCACATTTTTAATTGTGTTTTGTTTGTTTATTAAACAAATTAAATTCATCAGCGAATTCTCTCCAATGGTCCTTGTCACACTTAGGGGAACTGCTAACACAGTCCTACTTTTAACCCCACAATGATGCCCATGGCGTTCACAATACTTTAGATTTTTTCAATAAAGAAGAGATAAAGTTTAACCCTTTTAGCCCTACATTTATAAGATATGCTTCTGCCCATTGCCCACTGGTATACAAGATAAAATATCCCAGTCATTTATAGTGGCGGGAGCAATCTCAGAACTCAAGTATGAGTTCTCTCTCGATATTGCTTCAGGAGTTGTTGCTATTGTGACAGCAAAGGCTGGAAAATGCACAGATAATTGATAGTAAAGGTGACATTCAGATGTTTTCTGGAGACAAACGGAGTGTTGCTGAGAAACTGTGAGAGAACTAACAAGAACAGGAAAAATAGACACAATCGTGTCATGTATGTGTGACACACACATAAAACTGATCAACACAAGCCTCTCTGGAGGTCCAGCAGTGACAGCTGTGCCATGTGGATCACAGTATAAACTAAAAGAGTGCTGTCCTACTCTGTCATTTTTTTCTCATACTCACAAATTCAATACTGCATGGAGTGTAGCAGCTGCTCTCACAGCTGCACTCACAATCCTGTTTCCAAACAAGCAAATACACTGTGGGAAAGGGAAGAAAAATCTCAAGAAACAAGTGTATCTGTTCTTACCCTCACACAGTTACACTGAATAATAACCATTATAAACAAAACTAACCCTGGTCCGGATTTGATCATGTTCCGAGATAAGAGCTTACACTTGTTAATGGAACTTAATCTGGTTAGACCGTTCAATACCACATGAGGACGATTATAAAAGAGGCAATAAACCCTGGAATTGGTATTGGTTTGCCATATGATGTGAAGTTTACAAATCCTTTCAGTTAATGTATGCGCTTCTTTAATGATAACGCTCTTTTATCAACATCTACAGTTAAGATGTCAGTGCTATTTTGCTCTGTACTGCAGTCTAACACTACTGTACCATCATTGCTACCAAATGCATAGCAATGTGCTTAATAGAGCAGACCAATGCATGTAGCCAATAGAACACTGAGCTTTGGAAATTAAACATAACAATATTCATTTATTCATTTTCTATACCCTCTTAATCCTAGTTTCAGAGTAACAGGGAGCTGGTGCCCACCCGACAACTCTGGGTGCAAGGGCGGGAACAACCCTATACAGAACGGCAATCTATCATAGTGTGATAGACACACACACAAACATTTACACACTAACGGGCAATTTAGAGACATCAATTATCCTATCATGCATGTCTTTCGAACGCGGGAGGAAAACGGAATACCCGGAGAAAACCCCTGCAAACATGGGAAGAACATACAAACTCCACACAGAAATTTCAATATTGTCAATGTTTATTATGATTTCTACCACATTGCAATATGATTGTAAACGAAGAGTTATGACCATTTTCGCAAATGCCAAAAGATAATCGGTTTGCCATCCTATCGGATCTGCATGCCACCATCATGCCCCTGAAAAGAGATTAGCCTCAGAGTAGAAATTCCTTGACCATCAGCCAACTCTCTCATAAATCGACATAATAGTGTGGCTATTCATTTAGAATGAATTACGAGCTGAATGCCTGAGCTGTGGATGCATTAGAGGCATCGAGTTGCTCTTCTAAACACTGCTAAACTCCACACAGTAGCCGATCAATCAGTGTTATGCGTCGTGCAGTTGCCTTACAGCAAGAAGGACCCAGGTTCAAAATTTCTGTGTGGAGTTCTCCTTGTGTTTACACGGGGTGCTCTGGTTTACTCCTCCTCATTCCAAAGTGTCCAATTAGACACGTTTTATCTTATTTAATGTAATGCTTAGATGTGTACTTAAGTGTTAAATGTTTATTGCTGCACTATAGGTCTAAGAGTAATGTCATTTTAGTCTTGCACATATTGCAGATTGGCAATAAAGTTGGCTTTGACTTTAAGGTGGCACTTAATGAATGAATTAACGTACAACAAGCGAAGCCCTGTCTACAGTTGTTCTTGCCCTTGTGCCCAGAATTGCCGAGTGAGTGGGCAATGCGAATTAAGCGGAAGATAAAGAATAAATGATCGTGGCTAAAGATCACCCCATCACTAAAGTTCTAAAATTTTTACATTTCTGATCATATTTACTTTATTGATACAAAAATACAATCCTGATATAGACCTGATAAAATTAACTTCTATTCTTCACGTGTGTGTGTGTGTGTCTGTAGTGTTTATCAGACGGGATAGATGGGAGCTAAAGAAGAAGCCATCTGGTTTATGGATGAGGACTACGGATAATTAGTCTCAGATTAATAATCCAACTCCAGGAATGGCTTCATGGAGCCTGTGAATCACAGCACGTCTATATCACACACACACTGCTAAATTACACAGCAAAGCAACTCACACATTTCTCCACCCATCACACCATTCTCTCCTTCTGCTATCCTAATTCACACTGACATTCACTTCTTTATTTTATTCCCCCCACTATTTCAATACACAGTATTATCCTGTCACTTCCAGTACATATCTCTCACTCTCTCTGCTAAGTATTGTGAACGCTATTCCATCTGAAATGTGTGCTTTATTAGAATTAGGAGCTAGCCGAAGGGTTCCAGAAGAGCAGGAGAATTTTACAGGAATGTATCCATGGATCCATTTCTCAGATTACTTGATGCTGTCTAAAGTTACTAGCATTGAAATTAATCCAAAGGTATTGATGCTACATTTCCTAACCACTGACAGATGGATTAATTATCACATGTTTGAGGTCATGCCACTGATCCCTGTGCCAAAGCTACATGCTTCATACAGAAGTGTTAAGAGGGGAATGACAAACTGAGAGCAGCTGCTCTGGAAAAGACAAGCTTTCTCCTAGAATCAAGTCTCGACATATTCCTAAAAGATTCAAACATCTGGACTCTTGTCTTGTTCACAACAGTGATCAAAGTGATCTGTATAAAAAAGAAGGTAGAGCAGTAATATATTATTCACTGAATGATCACCCTCTAATTGGTTGTTACATCACAATTGGCTCTCGCATAAAGGACACAGCAGAAGGCATCATTTATCAGCTAGGTGAAAACAGCGGATTTGGACACGGATGCATAATTAGAGCCCAGATGTTTGATGGTAGTGTTTCAGTAGTGTACTTGTTAGATGTTCCCATACCATCATGGGTATGCATAATGGGAAAACCATCAACAAACTTCCAGATAAATATCACACAGAGGCTGGTCACATGTGGCTCATCCAAGATGTGAGCATAAAACTGTGGAGCTGCTTCATCGGGCATAGGTTGGCTTGTGTCTTTTGCCCAAAGTCTGGGTACTGTAATTAAAAATTTGAGCCAACCAGTTATTAGCTTGTTTTTACGTATTAAGTGATCGTCTAGTGTATATGGGGAAGTATGGAAAGAGGGAGAGGGAAAGAGAGAGAGATGGGTGTAGGTATGTATTACATAAACCCTGTGTGACAGACTCATATGTCTTTGAATTTCAATGTCTTCCAGCTTCTTGGGTTTCTCTCTCTCTCTTTGTCTCACACACAAACACACACGTGCACACTATAGTAAAGACTTCAAGATGGCTTATTCCCTCATCCCAACAATTCTGATATTCCAAAAAAGAAATTCAGTAACAAAAGATGTCAAAATTCATTTAAACCTTGCTATCTATCACTTAACCTTATCTCTAGGACAGATGATGTTTCATGCGCTCCGGTTTTTTCCCGCATTCCAAAGACATGCATGATAGGTTAACTAAATTGTTCATGTGTGTGTGATTGTATGTGTGCGTATAATGGATAGATGCCGTGTCTAGCCCCACACCCATAGTTGCCAGGTACATCACATCACAAAGACTTGCTGTCTTGGTCACAGGTGTGCCAGCAAAACGTGCACCAACAATTTGTCCTCTTTTGAACTCTGGTATGTCACCCATAATGTTGTGTGCATTGCAAT
>JAOUQT010014607.1:0-12031 GCA_025769995.1 Xyliphius kryptos | reverse complement strand
TGGGAGGAAACCGGAGAACCCGGAGGAAACCCACACAGACACGGGGAAAACATGGAAACTCCACCCAGATTGGGATTCGAACCGGGAATCCCCTGCGCTCAGAGGCGAATGTGCTAACCACTAAGCCACCATGCCGCCATCAGCACATTGATATCACATAAATGTAAATTTGTATTTGTACAGTTTTATTGGTTTGGTTTCTTCAAATACAAAATTATAAGAAAAATTAATTAATGATTATATGAAACCTATTGGATTTGTAATGTTTTTGGCTTTTGTTACCAAATTTACTAAAAAAAAGAAAAAAAAAGGCTATGACACAAAGGCAATGTCCAAAAAATATACATAATACAACTTACATTTGAACTATGTTTTTTTTAATGTGCTCAGAACGTGCGTTTATAGCAGATCATTCGCAACAAGCCAACCTGCGGTGCCGTTTCAGATCCTCACACTGGGGCTCAGACTAAAGCTGCTGGATTAGCACTAATGCACACTGCTGTATGGGATGAAGAGGGAGTTTGGGGTGGGGGAGTTCATTATTGTGTGTGCTTGTGATATGACTGTCTCTTCTAAAATCAAAATGGGGGTTTTGAAGTTGACCTACTTCAGGATCTCCATTATAGCCACTGGTGATCAACTGGAGGCGTCGCTGTTACCCTGTGTAACTCCTCTAATTGATCCGTGTCCAACCTGCTCTCTGAGGTCCTGTTCTGCTTACCATGTTGATCTATTACCACTCCTTTCCTTCTCCAATCCCTCCCTGCTCATCCACTCATGCTCACCATTCAGGTAATCCGCTTACTGACAATCAGCACTGATCTCACAGCCGAGGCCTGCAGCTCCTTAAACATATTGTTGCCTGGGCTTTAAGGCTGGCACAATAAAATCTGAGCAATTAATGAACACCAATCACTGAATACGGGTGCTTTATTCTGCATCCCAGGGAAACAAGAAGATTAAAATGATATAAAACATCTGGAGAACCAGTTTATATACAGAACAGTGTGATAAAAGAAAACTAGTGATCAACAGAGGACGCAAGAACAATCATTATGGAATTGTTTGAACTAGCTCAAGGTAACAAGTCCATCTCCAGAGACCATGAAGCCCCCTCTGTTCACTGTGGACTTCATAAATATGTGTATACACCATAGTACCTTAGCTAACCTCTCTGGATTTGGACAGAAGAGAGACAATGATGGAAGATTGTAATAAAATATTGTTCTAAGGGAGGATGGAGAACCTCCATCAACTTTCAAATCTCAAGACACAGAGTAGAACAGTGTCAGATTTACTGTCCAGCAGCATCTGAAGGAAATTGTACAACGTGCTAGGAGAACCAAAAAGAACAGACTGCTCGAGCATGTGGAAATAAAAAACTTTGAATAAGTGTATATTAATGGCTAGCACAACATTGTCATGTTCTGGTCATCCTTTTAGCATGTACGTAATGCTAATGGGGGTTGTAAGATCTATTCTTACTGGGTACATATTTTAGTATACACATGTTTTGGTTTCTCATAATCATGTAAAAACTTAAGTCAGTCAGCTTTTAAGATGCAGGATACCAAAGGAACCACTGACGCCAAATAGCATTTACACCTCTGCAAGGTTCTTTGATACAAATCAAACCCAGGATATAAACCAGTCTCTAACCCATTCCCAACCATATGATAAACAACCTGGTTAGCATATACAGTTGCAAGAAAAAGTATGTTACTTTGCTTTGTGCATTAAATGTGCATTGGTCATTAAATGTGTTCTGGTCTTCATTTATGTCACAACAATAGACAAACACAGTCTGCTTAAACTAATACCACACAAATTATATGTTTGCATGGTTTTATTAAACACAACACGTAAACATTCACAGTGCAGGGTAGAAAAAGTATGTGAACCCCTAAGCTAATGACTTTTTTAAGAGCCTAATGGAGCCAGATGTCGGCCAACCTGGAGTCCAACCAATGTGATGAGGTTGGATGTGTTGGTTAAAGCTGCCCTGTCCTTTAAAAACACACAACAGTTTTAGATTTGCTGTTCTTAAAAAGCATTGCTTGATGTGAAACATACTTCGCACAAAAGAGCTCTCAGAAGACCTACGTTCAATAATTGTTGACTTGCACGAAGCTGGAAAGGGTTACAAAAGTATCTCTCAAAGCCTTGATGTTTATTTGCCATGCCATCCGGATAAGCTTATTGATTAAAACTTTTCAATCTAATTTCACTTAAAAATAATACGATCATCCAGAAGGTTTTACATCCAAATAAATGGATTTCTAATATGTATAACACTAGAAATACAGGCAACAACATTTTTCAGCGTGCGTGTCCGCGCAGCTTTTTCCCGGGACCCCTGCTGCGTGCCACTTAGTGTCTATTTTCATACTAATAAGCAGTAGCGCATCTACACAAAGAACTTCCCATCCCCCGTTTGTTTTTTAAAAAAGCAGCCAAATTGAGTAATGATCAGGTTTGATTATACTACAGTGTAGTAGTTTTATTCTAAACTACTGACTTGTATTGTTCTCTCATTTGTAAGTTGCCTTGGATAAAAGCATCCATTAAATGTAAATGCAAACTTCAGATTTTGTTCTTAGATATTAAGGTGTTCAGGTTTCCCCAGTCCACCTCCCACCGTGTCTAAAACAGCTGGTACAGCAACATTTTATATAAAGGCACCTTTAGTAGGTTCAAGACTCTATATTACACTGTCAGGTCAAAAGTATGTAGACAACATTTCTGCATACCTTTATGAGCTGGTTCAAGATTCTATAGACATTAAAACCTCAAATTCAATAATAATTGGGACAGTGCTTTTGGGACATTAAGCAGGGATTTTAAAATGGCCTGCTGTTAAATCTGTGCAGCTGACTGGAGGGATGTCCATGTATATGCATATATACAGTATCTATATGCAATTCTGTGCAGCTGACTGGAGGGGTGGATGTATATGTATTTTTAATGGTTAAGTAACTATGATGTATATTTTTTTCTGGGTAGCCAAGTCCTCCAGCCCACATTTAAACAGATTTATTTTGATACGGCATATGATGACTGATTTAAGGTTAATTTTATTAAAGCCTTTTAACTAACAGAAAACTCTGGTTTACTTCCTGAGGGTTGAGGCAGAGTGCAGTTCCAGATGTATTTCTTCTGATGTTCCTCGTGATCATGGAAAAATAATCTAAAACTGTGAAACTTGCATCAACACACTACTACTGCAGAACTGAACTGAAGACCATATTAGGACAGGAAGGCACTCCCCCGACATGGGTGCTGATGGTAGTGGATGGTGGGTTGGACACAGCAATTCTGACATCACCACAGGGCCATTTTTGGTTGGATCTATTGCTATCTGTGCAGAAGACAGCTCCATGTTGGAGTGTGTGTTGGAGTTATTTTTAGCGGCGTGGCTATGTTCCTGCAGCCGAGCGGGGGCGGAGAGTGTTGCGGCCAAAGGATCTCCACACAGCATCTCTCACCCGGTGAGGTCACACTTCGTACGAGTGCAAATTTCACTGAGAGTTCATGCCAAGACTTTGGTCAGTCATTTTCACATTTTCAGTCTTGGATGAAATAATATTCTGGTATATATTTAACTATGTTTTATGTGCTTTGCAAGGAGGATGAGAGGTCTTGGTCCTCACAAGGTTTCTTCCTTAGAAGTCAACTGTAACAGGGAGTTTTTTTCTTGTCACAGCCACTCTTAGGTGGTTCAGGTTTGGAACCTTGGTTTGTTATGCTGCTTTAAGACGATGTACGGATATAAAGATCAATATAAATAATATTAGAGTAAAAACAGGAGCAGACGTGGAAGTCACGTGCAAGGGTGTGTGCCAGCTCTTTGTCCATAGCACTGCACCTACGATATGTTGCAATCCTGGAGGATGGACTCACTTGACTTATATATATATATATAGTTTATATATTTTTTACTATTGTTAAATACGGACACCTGATTTCCAAACAATCTGTGTGTCTGTGCCCTACACTGTTGATGCTACCCGCCACTCATGGAGAATGAGTCCCGTACTGAGCCATGGTCATCTCAAGATTTCTACCTACAAAGCACCAGAACAGTTTTTTCTTGCCACTATAACTTCGGCTTGCTCTTTGGGGGTTTAGCCTCATAACACTGTAAAGCTGCTCTCTGAACATGCACGGTTGTAAAAAGCGCTACATAAATAAATGACTTAAACTTGAATTCGTGAATCGGATATTTACGCATTGTGATGTCCACTGTAATGTTTCGCTAACATTTATTCATTATCTTTGTTGAATCCTCTACGAAAGTCGTGGGGGGCTTCCCCACGCCCATCCAGGCGAACCGATCGCTCACATCGCGCACACACACACACGCAATTTGTAGCAGCCAATTTACATTAAATCCATGTTCTTAGACTGTGGGAGGAAACCCAGAGAACCCGGAGGAAACCCACGCGGACACAGGGAAAACATGGAAACTCCAGGTACTCCACTGGTTGGTACAAGTATAAGGGTTTTTCTTCAACACATCTCTTCCACACACACTTGCTATAAAAAAAGCCAGATCGATGATACTACACTGCAGCTGGTTACTCCTTAACTACTGACTCGTTATGTTCTTTCAATAGTTGCTTTGGATAAACGCATCTGCTAAATGACTAAATGTAAACCACTAAATGCCTAATGGTTAATGGTTCCCAGATCGAACTGTGTGCACACAAAAATTCACACACGCAACTATGCATATACACAACCACGACTGAACATTTTAAGCAATATTAAATGCCACAATTAAAACAAAACAAAAAAAAAACCACATATAATGTAAGTTTTTGAAAATCATTTGGGATTGTTAACATAAGTGTAAACTAAAAGTGTAATGATATTTTTATTTAATACATTTGGTCGTTCTGGATTTGAAATTCAAACCGGATACACACACGTGACTCACTGATGGATGTATGTTATAAAATCATTAAGGCACCCACTGACGCCTTCAACCTTCAACCTCCTCCTGATGTTAATGTTCTTTTCAGGACAAAAAGACAGACAGAACAGCGCACTGTTAAAACTTTTGGGCTAAACCTGAATTAATCCTTAACCTCATGACGTGATTGTTTTAGCATCCTAATGCATATGTAAACATTCTCTATGCTGCCTAAAAACATACGGACATGAGAAGAACAAACTTCATATGGCTCCATTCACTTTGAGATTTACACCTTTTGTTACACACATTTGTTATCATATAATTGATGATTTGAGTGTTAAATAAAACAACTAACAATCAATAAAATCTTTTTTAGATTTCTTGTCATTACTGCTGAACACGGCGTTTAACTCTCAGTAAATACAGCAGAGACATGGAGGAACACACTGTAGCCCCAGAAAGAACACAATGTTCATTTTATTCCTTTTTTTTTTAAGGAAGGAGAGCATCAATTAGGTTAGCAGAAACCAGAAATGATCATCCTCTGTACCGCAATGACTGTTAGAACTGAGTATGAATCATATACTGCATGTGATGCACCTTCCTCCTCCTTCCTCATCATCAACCAAAGAGATAACAATACCCAACGTTATAACGTTATCATTTAATCTCTTCAACACGTCACACTGACCAAACCAGATGAACTGGACCCATGATGCACCTTGCAATGTCTGATATAAGCATCCTAGAACACTATTGACAGCTGCTCCACCCTATTTCCAAACATCATTACAAACTCAGTATGCTGTTATGTCACAGTCCCTCATTTCCATTCAGAAACAGGAGGGCTACAGGATTAGAGGCTCAGAGGTACCCCACATTTCTGTGTACACTTGGGCCCCCAATAAATAATGCACTAGAAATATAAAAAAATCATCGATCCCATTACGATTCCTTCTAAAACACAAGCTGCACTACAGCTATGGTCCAGAACTCACCGAGGTCTTTAGAGCCGTGACTCTTGCTGGCCAGCTCACCCATCCGCACCAGGGCATCGAAGTAGCCTTTTGCTGCAAATGTCACACCTGAAAACATGGAAGCATTTGGGAAATCAGAGATGGGAATGTCCTAGGTAACTATGACACCCGGGCAACCCTCAAAACCATCATGGCTCCTGTAATCTACCAAAACAGATGTGAGGAAAAGGGTCTTTGGTCCATGGAGAGGTGTAAATTAAAACTGAAAAGCAAATGCAAAGGAAGCTAGTCTGTTTCATGTACTACATGCGATGAAAATGATAATAAAGGCTCCTTGTAACCTTAAATCCTTGAATTACCCAGAATGCCACCGTGTCTACTTTAAATTTCAGTAAAACACAATGCTGCCTCCTGGTTTCCTGTCATTCTTCTATAACAAACCAATGCAACAGACCAGTTTATTAACATTTTATAGATACATATTTTATTTATTTTGAGGAAATAGTTCGGAAGCTACCGGAGAAGTTGCCCCATATTTCACACCTAAATGTTTAAATTGATACCAAACCCGTTTTCGAAGCAACCGGACGTCAATTTGGTTTTAAGATCTAATCCAGTCGGCAGTGTTTCCTGTTCACAGCACACACCTTGTGCTCTATGGCAAGAATACCAACATCCTCAAAACAATGTGACCACACCCACAATTCTGTATATACTAGTATCTTTTAATTATTAAAGGACAACACTGATTTTACATTCGGTCATTTTGCAGACGCTTTTATTCAAAGCAACTTACAAAGCACCCCAATGTGTCGGTTGGGGTCAGAACACAGGGTTGATACAGCAACCCTGGAGCAATGAGACTTGCTCAAGGACCCACATTGGTAACTTCAGTGAACCTGGAATTTGAACCCACAACCCTCAGATTGATAACCACTAAGCAGTCACTTTCTCACTTTTAAAATAGTGCCTCTAAAATAGCGCCATCTCTGATCACAGGGATCATGTGATCAACGTTACGTTAAGTTGCCGAGGCAAGAAGAACAGATCCACATTTATCTGTCCAAAACATACTGCTTCTATTAATGTCCCACTATTCATTTGAAAATGAAAATGGTCCTCGATAATGGACCTCTCAAACACACACACACACACCTCTGCGGAGCCACACACACAGACATGCAGACCTACTTTCTGCAAACCAATTTAAAGTCCGTGACAAAATCGCATCCCATGAATCCACTGTAACTGATGAGCCATTTAAAGCAGTGCAACGCTGGCAGCACTTGTATCGTTACAAACAGTAACAAGATACACAGTCTAAAGTTTACTGAATGGAACTGGTTAAGATTTTGGTGATCGACAAAGCTAAGCATGTGTGTACAGTACTGACATCCTTCTTTACCATACAAGCTGCGTGTGCATGCGTAGTGTGTTCTTCTCATGTACGACATTCTGAACACAGCTTTGGTTACTGAGTCTGATGCAAAGGAATACAGAACTACAGTACCAAACAACTACCACAGAAACTTTGACTTCAGCATTAATTTATTTTGTGTATTTAATAAGATCCAAAATGTTTGGCAAAATATTAGAACATAATGTCAAACTGCCTTTAGAGGATTTAATAGCTTTTTTGGTATTACAAATCATTTCTACTTAAAAATATAAAATACATGAAAGATCTAATTATGAATTCTCAAAGACATTTGGGTTAAACTCCAATAGTGTGCTACTTATATAAACCGAACTGCTGGAAAAGGGGTGGAGTGCACACAGGTTCCTGCTATAGTCAGGTTCTACAAGATGGACCTTAGAGCAGGCGTATCCAAAGTCCGCCCACGACTTCAGTCTTATAATATGTTATTTATGGCTCATCTGAATAGTTAAATCATAAGACAGTGTAATGTAATTCCAATCTGTCTGCCTCTGTGCATTTGAGAATTGTGGACATATCGACAGATATTCACAGGCAGAGGAGTGGCTTTCACCTTTGTGGTTAAAAAATGTCAGAAGGATATATTGGCTCCCGTGCATTCTCACTTTATCGAATTTGGCCCACTTTGCAAAAAGTTTGAACACCCCTGCCCTTGAGGATTTACACTTGTGTTTTCCTGGTTGCAGGTCGACGAACAAATATCTGTAATGAACAAGAGAGTGAGAGAGCAAGAGCAAGCAAAGAACAAGCAAGACCGTGGTTCCAAATGCCAGCACATCCTTCAGATTGTAATCATGTTCCTCCATCTAAACCAGAACCTCTACATCGAAAGAAGATATATGATGTGTTTCTTTCTTCAACTGCTAAAGAACTGATTACTATTAAAGCAATATGGCACAAGAGAGCGTGCATTATTGTGAACAAACCACAGGAAAGAAGTGTTGTTCGGTATGATGTGAAAGTGGAGTACAGTTACACCTCTTCCCATGGAGGATGATTCTTCCCACTAAGCCTCGGTCCTCACAAGATTTCTTCATTAAAAACCAACTACGACAAGGAGTTTTTTCTTGCCTCTGGCGGTTCAACTTGCTTTGTGGGTGTTGAGGTTTGGAACTCAAAACTGTAATCTACTTGTATTGTAGCCGACTACTGGGGCAGTCATAGGCCTGTGGTTAAAAAACCAGCCTTGTGACCAGAAGGTCATCGGTTCGATTACCAGTCCCATCAAAGTATTATGTGCCCTTGAGCAAGGCACCAAACACCAATTGCTCCCTGGGCGCCAAATAAAAAAAAAATGGCTGCCCACACTTTGGGTACACTCTGGGTGGTTTCACTTGTTTGTGTGTCAATGCACGGATAAGTCAAAAATGGAGGACAAATTCCTTTGTGTGTAAGTAGGCAAAGAGATCACTTCTGATCTTATCTTTATCTATTTTGAGATGATGTACTGATATAAAGTAAAAACAACTTAAATTCTTAGGTGACGGTAATCTCTATCACCTATTATTTCAGCTATAAATCATGTGTTTTTTTGTAACTTTGTAACTGTTTAATATCAATAGACTTAATCTACAGTCTGTCTACAGATATAACATTATGTCTTTATAATACAGTTATGGGTCTGAAGCTCCTGATTGGTTTACTGTAAAACACATCTGATTAAACCTTCACTCTCGTGCTCTGATCACGGTTGAAATTTCAGCAGCTAAATGTGTAATGAGAATAAGGTCTAATCTCATTAGCAGTTAGATGAAATCTGATGGATCTGATACACATCTCATCTGTGGAATAAAAATTCTGGAGTCAGTCACAAATAACCTTTAAAACTACAGAAAAACCACGGCTTCATTTATTAAACCTTCAGATTTTTTATTAATGGTCTTAAATCATTTGTAGTGTGAAATTCACAAAATACAAAAAGTTTAAAAATACAGCATCTGTACTTTTAATATGTACTTCCTGTCTCTCTGATCTCGGCTGGTTTTGGTACGAGACTTTAGAACTTTGCTGAGAGCGGAACATATTTTTGATCATACTGCATCCTGTTATGGGTTGTGTTACAGCAGCTGTGTGTGTGTGTGTGTGTGTGTGTGTGTGTGTGTGTGTGTGTGTGTATTTGTGAAAACGGATAAGTTTAAATCTATAAAACTACCTAGTCAAGAAACTCCAGCAGTGTATTTCCTGCTCTCTCTCTAACAATGAGAATTGCATCTCAAACAAAAAAAAGATGGTGGTGTAAAGTAGAACATTGTGACCTATACTGATGTGTGTGTGTGTGTGGGTCCTTATCTCACATCAATTTAACTTTATTCATTAGTTATGTTACAATTTTTTATTAAAGCAAAAGCATGTTCTCTAGAACCCATATACATGAGGCCATGACTAAAAACAGTTCCCTACACTACAGAACTGCACCACGTCCCCAAAACATACTTTAGAAATCTTAATGTCTTTCAGATTTATATGGTTCTATAGGACATGGAAATTACATTTGGTACTTGTTTTGGTCCTTATTTATTGGTACTTATTCTGTGGTACCTATGCTGTAGTACTTTCTTTTGGTGCTTTCCCACAGCATCAATGGCTTAAGTGCCAGAAGCAGAACACAACCTAAAACAAACATAGCAGTCTTGTTTAGGTATGTTCAGGTCTTTCTGTCTCTGTAGCAGCGGTGAGTTCCTCCTCAGTTTTTTTCCTTTCTGATCTTTCTTTAGCCAAGCTTGTCCTGGATTTTAATGCGCAAGGTTATATCTCACTTTTCCTCCAAAGAACAAAACCAACTCAACCACAATACCCTTGGTACTATACCTTGATCCATGTCCTATTCAATGTTAAGCACTAAACCGAACGTCTATTGTCTGGTAACCATGAACTGATACCCTCAGTCTCCATATATGGACAAGTAACATCACAAATGTGTAATTCCTCTCACATATACCAAACATAAACACAATACTTCACAAAAACATAGAATGAAGCCATGCATGGGTGAGAGGGCTGCCGGGAGCACAGATGGATGTTGATATGAAACGTGTCATGATGAAATCACTACAACAGACAAAGCCAAATCCCCACAGTGACAAACAAAACATTAATGCACAGCAATCATTACATTAGGATTTAAGTTAAGAGTCTAAATCTGCTTTATAAATAAAAAACAAGATTTGTTAGCAGTGATCACTAAAATTGTAATAAAAATCTTTAAAAATACCTAAAAAAGTAAATTGAGAATCTGATGTACTCACTGGAGAGCGCCTTCTCATAGGTCTTCCCCATGGCTACAAAGTTTCTGAGACAGGGGTTGAACTGCTCCATGATGGACTGTAAAAGAAAGAGATTTTGGTAAACAGAGGAACAGCTATCAAAAGGGATTTATTATCGAAGATACATCTGATGGGACATTCATATACTCTCGGGTGGGATGGTGGAGGGGGTTCATTCTGCTCTTCAGAGGGTTTAAACAGAAAGGTATGAAAAAAGCAGTGCATCAAACCGACGTGTTTCTTTTAACAAAATTACGTTTTACAAAAAAATTAAATCAGGAATGTGAGGAGTCACTCAGTGACTCCATAATAAAACTGCTTAACTTCTGATCTAAACAGCTAATCATGTAGCTACAGTGTGAACACATGCAGCCTCAGGTCAGGCTCACATCAACACTATCCAAAGATTTTTTTTAAAAACTTTAGTTTTTAATATAGCTGGTGAAATGGTATGGAAAACAACTTAATATATCAAAAATTAGGGGTGTGAATCTTTAAGTCAACAATTCAGTTATTTTGAATTACTCCTATAGTCTCTGTGTGTGTGTGTGTGTGCGCGTGTGTGTGTGTGTGAGAGAGTGCCCAGAGATGGATCCTGGGTGTTGGATGAATTTAAAAATTCCCCATGATACGATTAAAATGTGATCCAATACAAAATATTTTTACATTAGATCTGTTAAGTTTCAAGTTCTATTATATTCAACTTTGTCATTCAGGGTTGTACAGTATAATGAAACACTGTCAGGCTACATCTCCAGTGCAGGCAATGAAAGTCAACAGTGCAAAGAAAATGGAAAGGGGGTGGGGGAAGTTGCAACTTTTACCAGACATAAATCATCAAATAAATCAACAAGAAAATTATTTACACAATGTTTATCACACTACAGTAGTTGTGATCAACGCTCTGTAAAAAGAGTCAAATAAAGTCAAATAAGTTTAACTATAATAGGTCTACATTACATTACACATTTACATTTGACCATTTAGCAGACGCTTTTAAAAGCGACTAACAAATTATCTAAACTTGGTTGGTGTCAAAACATTGTCCCCATGCCCGTCCAGGGAAGAACGTTTCAGGCACTGGGCAGATACACCCAGGACAGGACAACAATCTATTGCTGGGCACACTCACTCACACAAACACACACCATTATGACCAATTTAGAATATTTAATTAACCTTGAACCCATGTTTGTGGACTGAGGGGGAAAAAAAACGAAGAACCCGGAGGAAACCCATGTGGACAACCTGGAAACTCCAGATCGGGATTTAAAACAAAAATCCACAGCGCTGAAAAATGAACATTCTAACCACTAAGCCACCAAGCTGCTTATATACAGGGCAGTTGTAGGCTTGTTGGGGCAGTTGTAGGCTTGTGGTTAGGGAACCAGCCTTGTAACCTAAAGGTCACCGGTTCGATTCCCAGTCCCACCAA
>JAOUQT010014599.1:0-12031 GCA_025769995.1 Xyliphius kryptos | reverse complement strand
AGATAGGGATTCGAACCGGGAACCCCCAGCGCTGAGAGGCGGTCGTGCTACCCACTACGCCACCGTGCGGCCCATATGTATATACTGTACATATGCTTTATGAATTTTAATAGATTGGAATGACAGGGTGCAGATCACAGGCCATTTGTGTTTGACTCATCATTTTGACTGCTCAATATGTTTTCCTTTGAAGTAAGGCATCTATAAGGATGTGAGTCATCTTTGAATATGACGCAGGTGGTCTTAAAAGCTTTAAAAACTGAAACTGTGACGTGGTTCCCAGGTGACTCCATCATCTAAACAAAATCTAACAGCAATTCTATTACATCATAAAGTCTATCTGTCACTTATTATTATTTATATTAATATTATATAGAAGTACATGCTCTAATTCTGTGTTGAGTCCTGACTTCCAGCCCATCTTAACACATTTGAAATGAACTGGGATGGTAATTTTGCACCATGGCATTTTGTACTACATTAGTATCCAACCTCACAATTGCTGTTAGAGCGATTAGACTCACTTCAAAATGTTCTAGAAAGCCTTCTTAGAAAACAAATATGGTAGTCATAGGCACTCATAGGCTTGTGGTTAAGGAACTAGCCTTGTGACATTAAGGTCCCCAGTTTGATTCCCGCCAAATTACTAAAGTGTCCTTTGGCAAGGCACTTAACCCCCAATTTCTACCCTGGTGCGGCATACAGAGCTTCTCACTGCTTTTAAAAGCTAGAAAACTGGAACTGTGACATGTTTACAGGGTCAATCCATCATCTAAACAGCAATTCTATACATTAAGCATCAAAAGTTCCAGCAACTTTATGTTTTTTCACTAATTATTACTAATAATTAGTAATAATTAGTTAAATAATTATTAATATATAATAATTAAAATATAATTTATTTAGTAAAAAGTATGAGCCAAACAGTTGCGCCTGTCTGGACAAAAGAGCCCAATAAAATAGAACGCGTGTGCTCACTTCGCTCATTATGTGTATATGTGTATGTTTTACTGCACAGATGGGTTAAATGTGGAGGACAATTTACTCTGTGTTTTAGCACTGTAGGTTACGTTTGTGGCATATTAATACATCAGAGGGGAAAAACATTTGAGGCCGGTTGACGCACATGGCGGCCATCTTCAAAGCCGGCATTTTGGATTCAACTTTACTTTTTTCACTGAGAAGGGGGTCATGTGACTCATCAAACACATGGAGAACTGCACAATAAAAACAATGGTGTGCTCATTTTTCGAATTTGTCAAATGGAGCAATGACAGTAACCCACTAAATGATGTGCTCAAAGTGCTGCCCACTGTGTTGAATTGTCAGTGCGATTCTCTTCTCCCATTCTTGATACACAAGAGCAATACCGCAAAAGAAATGGTACCACATACCACCTGAAACAACAAATACAGGAGGCCTGTGGTAGAATTTATACTGCTGTTTTGCTCTCGGTGTGTCAAGAGTGGGAGAAGAGAATCACGTTGACAATTCAACACATCGCCATGGGCATCACCCAGCCTCAAATGTTTTCCGCCTTCCATGTACAAATATGCCACAAACAGTAAAGTAATATTAGCAACCACTTCCATTTTATCAGGGTGTATCCAAAAAAGGACAGACTGAATGGCATGTCAGAAATGCTCCTGTAGGGTGTCCTAATATATCCTTTCATAGGTTTATTAGATGACTAAATTACAGTTTTTAATTGTTAGAGAAATTGAAATCCTGTTTCTCAGCGATTATTTTAAAAACCAGATCAAATAACATTGCAAAAGACCAGTTTATCGCCGATTTTGCGTTAAATAATTTTTTTGTGTTTTTAACCATTTTAGAAAAGCAATAAGGCACTTGAGGTTGTGCATTATTCCAAATAAATCACAGAAAAGAGGTGTAACTGTACTTCACTTCGTGTTATTTTGTACTTTCAATCTTTTATCTTGCAAAACAAAACAAAGAGGCAAACGTCAGAGGCACAGCATTCTCATTGCCCTGGTAACCACCATTTCCTTTGCCTTAAATTCTTGAATATGTTCAGAGGCAATACAGCGAAACACAAATATAACCCAGAGTATTTGAAATGTAGATTTTGTTTACTGAGAACAACTTTCTTCAAACTTTGCTTTGTGTTCACTTTACGTGCATATGTATGTTAAAATGTTTTTTTTTAAATATTGGTATTTGGTTTGTATTCTTTAAAACTGGGTTGTGACTTAATGACCATGTAAAAATTGATATTAGTCCAGCAGAGAGAATGAGGTGGTTAAGAACTCAGCAGCACCACCACATAAAGCCTAATGCAGCGCTGAGAATCATCCACCACACAAATAATACTTAAAATGGTACTGATTGTCAGGAAAACTTTAAAGAACATATTCTTAAATAGAACTACATCTATATGAAAAGTGGAGCTGATAAAATGGACAGGTCTAGAAATATAGAGGTGTGCTCCTAATCAATTGGCCGGTGAGTATAGATCCCAATGCTAACTGGCTGCATTCTGTTCTGCTACTTTTATCGTGCATTTTGCTGAATGCTCTGGTTTAAAATTGTCCCTCTGATCTGCCCTGTGAGCTGAGAATTTTGCTGATCCCACTGGTTTGTGTGGGTCGTTCTGTCCTCTCTGTGGTGTGGTTTGCTGGTGGAAGCTGGTGGATGGTGGTTTCTGTTCAGCATGGAGCTTGCCGCTGTGATCTTCTCATTTCTAATCTCTTTTTTGTGTTTAAGAGGTTCACTTATTGCATTGTTGCTCTTTATTTTCTGCTGTCCGCTGTGTTTTTGTTCCTCTTCGATTTTAGTACTCGGTTCTTTCAAATTTACTGGGCTTTCTGATCTCTGTGCGTAGGAGGATTAATAAAACACTTACAGTGGCTACATTGGAAAGACTTCGGGACTGACACCTGTGTTCAATAACAGAGCTGAACTACAGTCAACCCTCTTCTCAATCATGGGAATGTCGTTGTAAAAGCTTGTTTTTGAATGTTACATTAACGATGCCATGGTCCTCGTCTCCAAACCTTAATATGTGTCACATGAGTCACTGCAATTATTACCTAATTCTGTGGGAACATAATTAGTTTTAGCATCACAGACATAAAAACAGTATTTATCTGCTGAATAAGCACAATATAAGTTGCGCTGGTTTGTCTTTGTTGCTAACCGTCTTACACTTAATTGAGCAGGGTATTGTATTGGAACACGTCAATATTGGACTGTTTTCAATGTGGGAACTATTTCAGAAAGGTCCTGACTCTACTCCCAGGCATCCATGAATACATGATTGGGGTTTGGTGTGAAGGAACCTGACTGAT
Organism: Xyliphius kryptos; assembly: GCA_025769995.1. Taxonomy (NCBI): domain Eukaryota; kingdom Metazoa; phylum Chordata; class Actinopteri; order Siluriformes; family Aspredinidae; genus Xyliphius; species Xyliphius kryptos. The sequence continues at coordinate 8,720 of JAOUQT010014599.1, read as the reverse complement.
TCACACAAAACACTTATACCAACCCCATTGAACACCATCAATAAATATAAACTACAGTAAATTCAGTGTCGGATTTGGAAAGTGGTGCCTAGGCCTGCACATTTGCCTCTTAGGGCTGGAGATCCAGGTTTGAATCCTCATCGGGGTTGCATGTTTTCACCATGTCCGCATGGGTTTTGTCAGGGTTCTCCGGTTTCATCTCAAAGCCTAAAAAACATGGATTTTAGGTAAATGGTCTGCTCTAAATTGCTCCTATATTGTCTTGTTTATGTGAGTGAGTTAGTGTGTGCCCAGCAACGGACTGGCACCCTGTCCTAGTTGTATATGCCCTGTGACCGAAATGTTTTCTCCTGAATGAGGAACCCCTCCCCTGCGGCCCTAACATAGGCATAAACTGACCATAATGGGATGCAATGAGATAAATAATAAATGTATATATTTTTCCTACTGTGCTTACACACAGAGGAATTGTTCCTCTACATTTAACCCATCCATGCAGTGAAACACACACACGTACACACACTGAGTGAAGTGAGCGCATTTGCTCAGAGTGGTGGGTAGCCTTGTACACTGCACCGAGGGAGCAATTTGGGTTAGGTGCCATGCTCAAAGGTTCTTCAGCCATTGTAATTGGTGAGATCGGGAATCGAACCGGGAACTTACAGGTCACACGGCTGGTTCTCTAACTACAAGCTTATGACTGCACCGAAATTACCTTATTGTCCTTGCTCATTGTATGGTGAAATTAGGTATCAACCCCACAGTGCTTCATATAATAAGTTAATTAAGGTCCTCTCAAGCTTTCTTCCTATAAACTTAACAAATTTTAAGAAATTTTTCGCGTCAGTCACTGTGGTTTGGGGTTAGAACATTGAAAAGCTGTGCTGATACGATACACGATTATTAAAAAGTGCCATTTAAAGAAATCAATTAGAATTTCAATTGGATATAATGTAACTAAAAAAAAGATTTTATTTGTCATTCATGTTCTGTGCACTAAAAGGCCTGACCCTCTGTAGTCAGTAGGGTAAAAGTGCTGGTCCATGCAAAGCTTTTCTCAACATTCCTTTCAGAGTTCAGTTCCACTTCCTCACTGATATAGAATTCCTATCCTAAGGCCATCAGGCACTCAAGCATCTGATCCCTTCTTGAAATCTCCCGGCTCCTGCTTTCATTTAGATCTTTCTTGCATGAAGTTCTCGAGTGTTTTTTGTGCTTTACCATAACTCTGTCTTTAATTAGTGACAACGGAGACGACTTGTTTCTACAGTGCGGTTGTTTTAATGATGTCCAGTACATTAAATACTCATCACAGCCATCCAGTCACATTGTACCTTTGTGAGTGACATTTAGTGGAAATAAGTACTAATCTAAAAGTATTGTGTTGTGTAGTCTGTGGGTGGCAGGGTGGTCTGAAACGCTTATGACTCTCATGCCCTCACCTCTGGCACCTGAGCCATGTATCACTGCCACAATTGTGGGTCGAACCGGGTTTAAGTGTGATAAGACTTCCAGCAGCCCTTGATGGATGATGACGGTCTACAGACAGTCCATCCTGATAATAGGATTACAGAAAACACATGCATTTTTTTGGTAGAGACCATGTGTGATAAAAACAAAGAACTTGTTGGTGTTTCAGTCCTTTTTTTTGTTTTTTTAGTCCATGCTAAATCTGGAGACTGACAGACAGATGAAGCTTTAACTGCTTTAACTTTATTGGACTCATTAAATATTTTCCATTAGCATATTCAGCAAAAATCACATCAGCTGGTTACAGGGCACCGATCACCTGCGTGTTTTATGTCTGCTCTTTGGAGAAAAGTCAGTATTTGAACTTGCCTTCTACATCCTCGGATTTCAGAAGTATGTGTGTTAAGGACTTAGGCCTTGGTTGATAAAGAGACAGGAGCTTTTGGCTTTAGGGGATCTGGCTTACCAATAGCTTCCAGATGGCAGTTAATTACCCATCCCGCATCCATCCTTTCATGGAGACTGGAGAGAGAGGAAGAGAAGCTGGTTGCAGATGCATGATGGAGACAGGGAGGCTGTCTATCAATGACTCGAAAGGTTCTACATGCACACTTCCACTCCAGTTGAAACCAAACCCACGGAGATGGAAAAAAAGACAGCCACAGGTCCAGATGCGTTTTTTTTTGGCAGCGACACAAAGGCTGGAGTGTTCAAAGTAATTCAAAGACAGTTTTGAGAGAACGGCTCGCCAACAGCCACACACACCTGGTCTGGCTGTGGGATTGCACCCATGTTTGTGTGGGTGAGTACACTGTCACTGGAAAGAAAAGGCAAAGGAAAAGTCTTTTTTTAGCCCTCCCATTATTCTTTCTTTACCTCTGTGATGTGGAGGATGAAAAAAGCACATCCAAGAGCTAACCTACGCCAAGACCTAAATGTATTTATAACAGTGTAACTGTAAATTTTACAAAAGTTTTATATAGTTTACACTATACACAGTAAACTGATGGATGTCGAGGAATATTAATCAGATTAGATTACAAGATTAGGTTCTCACCAACAGGGACGGGCTTTATCACAGACAGCACATTAATCATAAATTTTGAGCATACAGCTGTTGGCTTCTGGTATCGCCGAAAAGGCCCGCACCTGTTGTCCCATCTTTCTCCTTGTGGCATGAGATGTTGCAGTGTATGAAGGCTACACACGTTCATCAGGCGAAGCCTTGTCAGTTGCATTAATTACTTCTAATAAACAATGTCGGCTTTGCCTTTCCTAACATCCCATACTCCTCTAAGAAGTCATTGGTATGCACAAAATAGTGACTCAGACTTTCCCATATAGCATTAATTCTGGCCCACATCTGGCCTACATCTCTCTTTTTTATCCGACCCACTTGCCGCATTGATTGATGCTATTCACAAGATGTAGGCCATGTGTGCCTCACTGCTGTACCATGAGTCAGCCAATACAACTCACATATGGTCGCACTGCCAAATCTTTACCAGATGTGAACCAGGTGTTTTTAGAGCATGTAAACCATATAAGTTGTTTTTTAAATGTGGGCCACGGACGGTACTTTAACATTTCTGGCAAACTTGGGCCAGATGTGTTTTGGGATGTGTGATCCACTTAAATGCTTTTCATGTGAAGTCCATCTTTACATTAAGTTTGCAATGGTCCAAACATTGCCTTCATCTGTATTCTATATGGATTAGGGCTTGCCCTTTAAATTTAAAATGTTCTAGGTTTGATTCCATGGATTCTTTCTGTGTGGAGTCCTGGTAAACATTCCACAGAAACACTTCAGATTCTTGTAGAAAGCTCTTATATCTGCAAAGGAAAAGATGTGTAATGTGTTGGTGTCCCAATTAGGAAAATAAAGTCAGAAATCATAGGCAGAAATGTCTCTAAAACCATTGATCTTGACCTCTGCCATTAAATCCTAGTATTTTTAAGCACTGCTTGTATTAAGAGAAGCAAATAATAACATAATGGACACACTGACAGACCAAGAAACAGAAAGCCAGCAGCGTTCTGCAGAATCAGGTTTCAGCACAAGGAGAAATTTCACTCTGCACTTATAAGATGACATTGAATGGCAGGGTTTGCTTCTACACGCTACAGTTGTGATATATTCCTACAATATGGTTCCTCACTGCTTTGTGTATTAGAAAGTGAAACATCTGGTTTACATAATAGTAGAGCTGGCTGAGAGCTGGAGAAGGGGTATTAGGGGTAATTTACTTATTTGGAGCAAAAAAAGCTTAAGTCACAGAAGCTGTGATTGTAAATGGATTTGCAGCTTATCTTCAGCTCTAATCGAGGAGCCTGCAGGGAGATGCCAGACTGCATAGATAGAGAGAGAGAGAGAGACAGTCGGGGAGAGCGAGACTGTACATAAGGTCATGGTCATGCAGCTGAAAGTCAGTCATTGATGTTTTCATAGAAATTACATTACAGCAACCTATTAACCCAGATTTTTCTCTTACCTAAGGGCAATTACAGCCTCGCTAGTTGAATGAAGCGGCGATTTAAGATGTCACTTTTGTTTTGCCTGCTGCACCGCCACAGTTGCTGGGGCTAAATAGACAATGTCAGCCACGTCATTCACACGACTCGTGGGGTCCTGTTCGAACCAGATGAACAGTGTTGTGTGGGTGGTTCTTCCTGCAATAAAAGATGATTATTCACTCATGTTCTCTGAGTGCGTCACTTGTTGTGTGGAAATAAAGAGAATTAAGTGCTGCTTGTTTTATTACTGAGAATTTAATGACTATGCACCACAACAGAATCCTATGTTGAACAGAACAGAGGTAGGATAGTTTTAAAATTAGTCTAACAAGGTTTTCCACACTGCCTGACATGCTTACTTTTTAGACACTGCAAAGGCTTATATACACTTTACAACCACCCAAAAGCAGCTCAAGAGGCTTTTTTTAGCGACCTTTAGCGAGCTGTCAACCACACACCTTGCAGCTTAATTTAGGGAGTGTCTGTGTGTCTTTGGTCTTATGATGACGTGATTCATAGCTGTGCTTCAGGCATAGCGTGTCAGGAGTCTGGTGCACTTGGACTTTGGAGGATTGCTATTTCAATGGCGCATAAATTAATTGGGGATGGTGGGCTAAGAATGTCATTAAAGCTTCTATAGGTGTAATGTGTATATGTCCCAAAATGGTGAAGATGCTAAACTCCAAGTAATTTGTAATGATGGCAGAAAGGTTAAGTTGCAGGTGGTTCAGTTGATGAAAGTGGATGGGGTTAAATACTTGGTGTTGAGTGTAAAAAGTGATGGAGTGGCGAGAAAGTAAGTGCAAGCAGGGTGGAGTGGATGGAGTAGTTGCAGCAGTGATCTGTAATAGACGAGGCTTCTATTCTCACTCTTTTTATTTCTTTTTCTTTTATTGCAATTTCTTTATTGTTTTCATATTTTTCTTGCTTTTAAGGTACTACTTTAATTATTTGCAATAGCTTTTACTAATTTTACTACTCTGTAAAGCATAACAAATTGCTTTTGGATGAAAGGTGCTCTCTAAAAACCCTTGCCTTGCCCTGCTTTGCCTTTAAATCAAGAATTACCCGGGTTCGATTACAAGGATTCTTTCTGTGATGAGAATAAAGAAAATTAGTTTTTTAGAGGAATGATACAGGGAAGACATTTTGAAAACAAAGTTAGAAAGTTGAGATTAAGGTGGTTTGAACACATACATAGGAGGAATGAGGCAGGAGGAGAGGAATACCAAAGTGGAGGGTTATGAATCTGGTGGTGGTTGGGGTAACAATCGAGAATAATAATGATCCTCTATGGCATCCCTAATAGGAGTCATATCCAAACAAATTTAATGAAAAGGGTCACCACAGAGTCGCCACAAAACAGGTATTATAGGTGGTGAATGATGCTGAGCATTGTAATGACAATAAGATGGTGGTGATAGGGCAGTCGTAGCCTTGTGATCTTAAGGTCCCTGCTCCAATTTCTGATCACTCCAAGGTACCTAACCCCATTCCCCCCGATGCCATATACAATGCTGCCCACTGCTCCGGGCATGTGTGCTCACTTATATGTGTTTGTTTCACTGCACGGATGGGTTAATGTGGATGACACATTTCTGGTAGAATGAAATCCGCGGATCACTGATGATGCTGCTGAACTGTAAAAAAAAAAAATCCCCAACCAAATGTACACCATTCAGCAACAGCAGCAACAGATGACCCACTGTCTCTTATTTTACATCTTTAAGGTGAAAAAACAGTGCTTATTGGAGCTAATGTGTATAGAAACAAAGAGCTGTGCTTTATGATGCTCCTCTTACAGAAGTGGTTAATGTTGTAGCTCCAACGGTGAAAATGGCGATGGTGCCATGTGCTCCAAACAAAGAATGAGAGACTGAGGATGGTTGCCGCTCTATAGTTGAAAATATTAGCAAGTCCAGGTAATTCAGCGCTTGAAATGCCTTTGGGAATGGACTTGCTGTTGGCATTGGAAATGCGACTTTAAAAGCCTCTTGACTTTAAAATTCTTAAAAGAACTCAACGACTTGTTAATTGTGCGTATCTCAGTTTACGGTGCTAAATAAACCCAGGGTTATGGGCTGGGTAATGAAATGTAAAGTTACACAGCATTATCAACAGAGGATGACGTTCCCCGCACTTTCTTAAGTAAGTGAAATTGGCTCCTCTCTCTTGTCTCGGCACAAGTGTGCTGAATGTTTAGTGTATGGTAATTGTCTGGACACATAAGACATGGCGAATGGAGATAAGGATAAAAAATAGCCGCCGTATTGTTTTAATGGAGACAGGATGACACTGGAGTCAGATGTGACACGATGATAACTGCATCTGACAGTGGATAATGTGTAAAAGATGGATTACGCCTGTTCTCCATCTCAGCTGTTGACATGCTGTCAGGGCCTTTGCGTGTGGGAGAGAGGATCAGTCACTCAGGCTTGGCACATAATCACGTAACACAAACTGCACTGTAGATAGACACCATGTTGTCCAGCTGTTAGTTGTCTGGAACACTAACAATGCTCTGCTGCGCTGCCCCCCAGTGGAAGTAAACACCAATGAGGCACTGTTTACCCCCTACACTCTCTCTCTCTCGCTCTCTCTCTCTCTCTCTCTCTCTCTCTCGATTTATTAAGCCATCACCAACTCATTTGTCCAATAACTTCAAAATTATACGTTTCTCCCAGAAGATGTTTGAAATCAGATTTGAAGAACCGGGGGTGAATGTGTCCCGCTCAACCAACCCTTCTACCCTTCTCCCCCAAAGCTCTGTCGCGCTCTTTTTACTTTCACTCCTGCATCCTGCCCAGCACAAAACAAAGCCATCGATCACTTCCCTGCCATTCCAGGAGGTTCTGCTGATGCAATGCTGACGTGCTACACTCTGGGCTTTCCACAGCTGCGTCACCGCGACTTGTGTGTCCGTTTGTGTTGGACGCAGTTGGCCGTGCATCATCGGTCCTGCATTCTAAGAAGATGATGCTGTGGCTTTTTTGGGGTACTCTGGTGCCTGATTGAATCCAGATAACAAGCCTTAATGCAGTTGTAGATTGCAGCAGGTCACTCCCACGTTCCACTCTCAAAAAACCACAGGGTGCTAAATATTTGAGAACGGTCTGTGGTGGCTGATTCAGAGGTAAATTGACGCAGAAAAAAACATGCTCATAGATCACGTTTAGACACTTACACCCACTGTGGGGCTTTAGTCACAGGAATGTTTCTTTGTTTACAGTGATATGACATTTTATTCACTTTAATAGGTACTTTATTTGGGAGGTGGAAGATTTAAAGCATGGCAGTGACACTGGGGTGTTAATGTGCTTATGTGTAGTGGCAATGCTCAGGTGTATCAGACACAATCACCCGCATTCTGTATCAATGGACGACTACTAGTAACTGATAAGTTAATCCGTGATTGTGTGTTAAAGTGAGTATGTTCCCACCGATGGATTGACACCCTGTCCTGGGTGTATCTGCCCAGTGAACGAGATGTTCTCCCCTGGATGGTCATGGGAAGTTCGGGGGAGCCAGAGTGTCCAGATGGAACAGTTGTGGCTGGATATACGATGGACGCGTGGGGGAAGTGGACAGTCGTATGCCTTTTGCAACTTTATATTGAGGACATCGAAGATGTTTATCTGTTTGGATTTATGATCACATGCGCTCTGCTGATTGGATTGGGCATCACACTGGTGTATCGGGAATTTAGAGAAGTTGGGTCAGTTGTCAATCGGGCCCAGAGACTGTCCAGCTTGCTGGATGGACTGGCGAGACTTTTTACTACTCAGACTGTAAATTTAACGCGAAATAAGGATTCAATCTTGAAGAATCTCACAGCTCTTCAGTCGAGACTGGATGAATTGGAATTAAAGTACGCAAAACATGGGGACAGAAGCCTGGAAAACTACCAGCTTCACCTGCGTAAGGAACGAGTTTAATCTGTTTCTGCCATCTTCAGACGGACTGACCTCGGACTGCGGGCAGCCGCTGGAGAGTAAAAACAAATTCCTCCAGAGTGATTGTCGTCATAGAAACCTGCTGCTTTGCCCTCCCCGACCACAAACTATATCCAAAACCTGACCACGCCACCTCGGCTGACTTTGGACATGTGCGCATGCCCGCGTGCTGGAGCCTCGTGAAGTGATTTAATGTGCTTAGCAAAGGGTGTTTTTTACCATGTGCCCAGAGTACCACGTAGCAGAGTATGGGAGCAGGATTTTTCTGTTTCCCTTCTCACCCATCTTTATTCGTGGTTTCTTTACATTTACATTTAGTCATTTAGCGGAATCACTTTTATCCAAAGCGACTTACAAATGAGAGAACAACACAAGTCAGTTTATTTTGGAAGAAACACCTAGACTGCAGCACCATCAACCCTGCGCATTACTCGATCTGGCAATGTTTTAAATTTATTTATTTATTTTTAATTATTTTTTTATTTTTATTTATTTATTTTTTATTGCAAGGTTCTGTGGAATAGATTGGTTTTGAGAAGTTTCTTGAAAATGTTGAGTGAGTCAGCTTTATGGATGTTGTTGGAAAGGTCGTTCCACCATTTAGCAGTTGTGAATGAAATGGAGTGAGAATTGGCACCTCGGTGAGTTGGAATCACCAGGCGACAATCGTCACTAGAGCGTAGTGAACGAGGTGGAGTGTACCTAGATGGACTGAAGGTGAGTGGGGGCAGATCCAGCGACTGGCCTGTAGGCCAGTCAGTACCTTGTTCTGAATGCGAGCAG
>JAOUQT010014572.1:0-12032 GCA_025769995.1 Xyliphius kryptos | reverse complement strand
CACACTGTTGTAAAAAGTGCTATATAAATAAATAATTACTTACTTACTTACTTACTTAACTTGACATAAGGAAGACACATGACTGGCACACACACCTGATGGGAATGACACAAATATCAAATTAACTGACTAATAAGTAGTGATAAAACAGGAAAAGGCAGAACAGGCAAAAATCAAAATACATTTTGATCAGAGACATTTTGATATGTACTTCTAAAACAAATGGCTTTGATTTCATAATCTATTTACAAACATGGTTCAAACTGCATTGCCCCATTCCCTTTTCCCAGCTATTACAAAAAATAAAAAATAAATCACATTTAAATGCATAAATTTTGACATTTCTTGTATGAGAGTGTACTGTGTAAATCATTTTTACTTTTTCAAATAATGCCAGAAGTTGGCAGAGCTGCAGTGAACAAAAAATTGTCCACATAATTTGGGTTGCCTTATTCACACAGTTGCCTAATTCATTATCCATATTTGGGCCCCCTCAGATCTGTTGGGGCCTCTTAAAGAATCTTTGCGTGGGACACACTTTGAAGAAAATTAGAGCATAATTCATGCAGTGAGAACATGGTTACATAAACAGGACAAGAGCTGATACCAGCAGGGAATATATACGCTAGTTTCATGCTGGAGTAGAGCCGAGAGTACAACGGAAATAATGTATAAATTTAGTGTGTAAAATAAACATTTTATTTAATTGTCTTCAAATATTTGTTTTAAATGAATACAGTATATCCTGAAAAAAATAAATGATGAACAAATGAAAACTTGTGTGGTTGTGTTACCATTAAATAAAAGAAAGTCTATGTCAAGTTCAGAGAATTTTACAAAAATGTAGCTGTACATTATGTAAGTATATTTTGTGGGGACCAAAATTTAAACACATGCGCATGTCAGGACTTCATGTAATAAACCTTATTTACTTCAAATGTAAAATCTTGTTGTGTGGTAAAAGTTATGGTTTTGTAAATGCCTGGAAGTCCACCTAAAGTCCCTGCAATGCATAAAAACAAATTTTCTGCGTTTGTGTGTGTGTGTATATGAAATTGTGGTAATTAAAATCTCTATGCACATTGTGGGGACCTCATGGAAATGGGAGAGTTCCCACAATGTAAATTATTTTGTTTTGAAGTGTATTCATGTTGTATGTTCGTATTAAGGTTTTCTATAATAAATACCCTTGGTGTGTTATCTCTATAGCAATTGGCACACAGGTAGAGTAAAGGGGATGACGCAAGGTGCTTGGGGTATAGCGATTTGCAGATGGGTAGAGTGGATGGGACAAAGTGAGGCACTTGGCATATAGCAACTGGCGCATAAGTAAAGTGAAGATGGCTTTAGGTGTTTGGTGTATAGTGATTGCGACTTAAGTAGAGTGGAGGGGAGGATACGAGGCACATGGCATGTAGCGATTGCCGCATGAGTATAATGAAAGCAATTATGCAAGGTGCATGGTGTATAGCGATTGGTGCATGAGTAGAATGGAGGGTATAACGCAAAGTGCTTGGCATGTATCAACTGGAACATTGGAGGGGACGACCCTGGGCGGCTAACGTGAAGCTAATGCTGTAAGGAATCAACAGCAAAGAGGACATCTGACTAAATGTGTCCGATCCCACAACACCACTTTGCTTTCTGAATTATTTAATGAAAACAAAATTGAAGAAAGCCATCTTGCCAAATAAGCAAATCGGTGAGTGACTTCAATGAAACATGCTTTTAAAATGCTTGCCATTTGGGAGTAGAAAGGGTAACATCTTGTTAATATTCAGGTGGTAGTAGTATTAATTATCATCGTTTTGAGTCTATGTGAAATAAATGAAATACTTTGTAAAGCCTTCATAATGGGGAGAGTCTTAAATAAAGCAATAAAAGTGTGCATGCAATATTGTTAATAAATCACTTTAAATCACTATGGAAGTGATTTATTATTAATAAATCACTTCTATATAATGCACCTGTCCAGTTAGGAAGCAACACTGATGTTGTGTAAATGGAACAGACAACAGGTAAAAATGATAAGTGCTTAGCAAGATTCCCCTATAAAGGAGTGCTTCTGCAGGTGGTGACCACAGATCTCTTCTCTGTTCTCATCCTTTCTGGCTAATGTTTTGGTCACTTTTGCATTTTGTTAGTTCTCTCACTATAGAGGTAGCATGAGGTGGTGTCTACAATCCACAAGTTGCTCAGGTAGTGCAGCTCATTCAGGATGGCACATCAATGCAAGCGGTGGCAAGAAGGTTTGCTAGCACAGTGTCCAGAGCATGAAGCAGATACCAGGAGACAGCTTCCTTGTGTAAGGAGTAACAGAAGGAGCAATGCCAAAACCCTGCAAAATGATCTCCAGCAGGCCACTAATTTTCATATTTCTGCTCAAACTGCAATATATATCTAGACCTCTGCATTGCTGTCATTTTAAAGAAAAAAATCATGACAGAACCTTAAAGTCCAGAAGAAAACCAAAGACAATAGCATTGAACCAGAAGGCCACAGATTAATGCCAACAACAAAAGCCAAACAGAAGCAGAACAAAGGACTATTAGTACAAAGGAGAACAGCAAAACAGCTTCAGGCCAAGTAGCAAACAAATGAATAAAATTACTAAAAATGCTCACCTTTATAAAATTATAAACGTCTTGGTAAATAGCACTTTTAAGGCTGTTGAGATCCTAAGTGGCCAGAAACAACTAGAGCTGTTTATTTCACCTGCAACATAGCAGTGGCTCAGCAGAGGACACAGAACAGCAGAGTGCATAGACAGCAACACAAGCAGCAGCAAACAGAGAGCCATGCTGACAACAGGTGCTTTATAAGGTGTCTGATTGGGCCTGGGGCTGAGGCGGAGCTAAGGTGAGTACTTCAGGGAACCAGGGACAACTTACCTCACTACACAAGAATTAAGAATAGGGGTCATCAACCTTTTTGAACCTGAGAGCTACTTCTTGGGTAGCTATTAATACAAGGGCTACCAGAATGACACACTTCTAAAATAACAAACCTGCTCAGTATACCTTTAATTATATTCTAGTAATCATAATTATTTGTATTCATCTATGTGCAGACACTAATAATGATGATTTCTTTCAATAAATATCTACAATGACTTAACCAGGTAGAAAATTATCAATACCATATTGACAGTGTCTCCTATAGCACCTTTAATGCTTTGTGCGGTTTAGCTCTGCTGCTGTATTATATAATTATAAGGTTAAGATCCAGGTTCGAATCCTGATATGGGTGGAGTCCTTGTCCCTGTGTCCCTTTGGGTTTTCTTTACGGGTTTTCCAGTTCCCTCTCACAATCCAAAAACATGAATTCAAGGCGAATTGGCTGCTCTTGTCCTTATGTAGTGTGTGCAAGTGAATTGGTGCATCTGCAGAGCACTAAGAACCATTTTACCCTGGATGGGCATGGGAAACCCCTTCGCTACCTTACTAAAGAAGTAATAAAATAGGATGAGATTTTTTATAATTAAAGAGAATTATGACTGTTATATATTCATATTATTTATTTCCTGTGTTATTCTAAGTTGCCAGTAACAATTAGAGCTCTTAGTTTCACCCAAAACATAAAGTTTTTTTTTTGTTTGTTTGTTTGTTTTTTTTTTGTTTTTTAAGAAAATAATGAAAACTATCATCTATTAACGATTATATATCCTTACAAATTTTATCCAAGTTTGTGTTTGTGGTATATTTAAGTGAATAAATACATACAAATGCCATTACTATCATAGAACTATGCCAACTATTTGTTGGTCAATAGAGTGTAGCTGTGTAAATGTTAAACTATGTTTTGTTTTTGTTTTTTTTTAGTTCCTAATTTGGATACATGGCTCTTTGTGCTAAAATAAGAACTAAAAAAAAAGAAGATATATATATTCATTCTTTAAGGAAATGAAGACGCAAATTCAGTTGTTTGATTGTGATTAGGTGTTAGTTTAAGCACTAGATGGCAGTCTTGCATTTCATATCAATGCCATAAGGGTCATTTTAAAGAATTATCATTATGATTTTTATATCTGTATAATATTTTTCTCTTTATTGTACATAGAACGAGCAAACAATACGTTTCCTTATCAACTTGTATATTTTACCATGAAAAAGTCCTTAGGATATTGCTGTGATATGCTGCATAAAATACAACACAAGAAAATATACAGTACATAAAAAAGCATGTAAGTCCAAAAGTAATGACATTCCACTTTTTTAATAAATTAGATTTTTAATAAATATGAGCATTTTATTTAATGCAATTACCACAAATGGTTTAAAATTTGTAAGAACAGATGAATGAAAGACCCTTTTCTGGGTCAAGCAAGATCCATATACATGTCATTGGGTTTCATGTGAAAGAACTTGACAAAACAGGGCTCTGTCCTTAAATACATTTAAAAAGAACTAGAATGGAAATGACCAGCAACTTTAGGTTTAACCTTATTTTTGGATAAAGGGGCAAAGTTTTAGACTCACTTAAAAATAAGGAAAAGGCCTATAAAATGGAATGTTATTAAATTTCATGTAGGTGTAATGTGTAGACGTTCCAGTACTTTTGTCCATATATTTTAATGCTGGCATTCGAGAATGTATGTTAAAAAGAGGTAAGATTGTTGCTTTTCACTAGAGATTAAAGTAAGTATGTTGTCAATATGGAATTCTGCAAACTTGGCCTTTACTTAACCATATTAATAAATTACTTAACCAAAGCTGGAGCATTTAATAATAATACACTAATAACTTTACCGTAATTAGATATCCATGAAACTTTTCCATATTGCTATTAGTTGGCATTGAAAGCTGTCTTTGCGATTGCAATAACAAGGCTGTCATGACACAGGTGAAGAAGTGTACCTGACTCCAGCAATTAAACCTGTTTAAAATAACCTGTTGGAGGAGCTATTTAAGGTTTCTGTGTTCACCTCTTAGTTCCAGGGTGTTGCTTACCATCTGTGGCAGCTCTTACTTAGTGAAGACTGAGAAAAAGCAAGGTTTGAACTCATTAAGGCTTTTACTCATTATATTCAACATTGATACAAGTCTGCTTTTTCCCTCGCTTGCTCTGAGAGTCCCATTGTATGACACACAACCAACAAAGCCAATCCATAACCACACCTGCTCTCCTGGCTAATCTAACCCCCGTTTGATCGCAGCTCCACCATTGCATTTCTTCTGTACCTTTTTCTAGATGGTAGGAGGGTAAAGAGAGTTCGTGAGGGGTGCGTGTGAACGTCCACAATGCTGGTTGTGTTGCAGTATAAATGTAAATGAGACACTGAGGATGTCACAGCTTATAAAGACTGGACACGGTCATCAGGCAGAGCAGCATCAGGTGCTCTAATCAATCAATTAACACCTGTCTTCTCTCAACGCTACCATCAAAAATATTTAACTGGGCAGAGATCTACCATCGTGACCTTGTGCATTGGTCAAGTCTTGGCACTACCAGCTTGGTTTGAACAGCCACTGTGACCCATTAACTTGGATTTAGAAATTACCCATAGCATGCAGACGTGTGCCATATCTGGTTGAGGTGTGGCTCTGCTGGATCACTGATGGCACTGACAAACTGCATGTGAACAAAAGGTCTTTCACATACTGAAACATGCGTTTGGCCCACATCTGGTAAATGTAATGCAGTGTTATCTACATATGAGCCAAGGGTGGTCCATAAATTGAAAACATTCATATGGCCCACATGATGGAAATGAAGTCCCCCCTTCATCCGGTTGGAGATTGTGAGCAACAAGCAAAAGAGAGAAAGAGGGCGAAAGAGAGAGATCCATTCATTCATTCTTTATCTTCCGCTTAATTCTCTACAAGGGTAGAAGGGAGGTTGGCACATGCCCAACCAGGAGAGAATGTTTCAGAGGCTGGGTAAATACACCCAGGACATAGCACCAATCTATTGCTGAACACACAATTACACACGCACACACAGACTAAAGGTTCATTTTAGAGCAGCCAATTAACCTTGAATCCATGTTTTTGGACTGTGGGAGGAAACCGGAGAACCTGGAGGAAACCCACGCAGATGCGTATTGAACAATTTTACTCAAATAATTCCTACTTTTAGAAACACTGTAATACATTAAACTGATCCTGATGACAGTGTAATCCGTTAAGTGACTTGTATTTGAGTAATTTAACATACAATAGTGAGATTTGAAACCTAACCGTTGCATTTTCCTTTTCCTATTTACTCATTAAAATGTAATTCCACACATTACAGTGAGAGGGTGATGAGACTGAGAAGCTCTTCAGAATGGCTTAATAATGTTTTCCAGAAGAAGCACTTTCATATCTCGGAGGAGAAAGTGCTGTTTTTACACTTTACTTAAAACCCCATTTCTTCTGTGCTATTTATACATGCAGTGCATTTGTAAGCTTACTAGAGTGCTTTGGTGATTACATTGGTTAATGTGTTTAAATTGTAATGACTGGTTTTGCATTATCAAAGTAATTATAACAATCCCAAAGAATAAAAATGATAGCAAATGTAAATACGTAAAAGAACAAGGAGGTTCCAGAGGAATTTAAATACTCCACAGTACCTTAATTAGTGTAATTGTTGCCTAAGCATTTGAAGAGTACATTTTCTAAAATGTGTACAATAATTCTTGAGTTAGCTGTAGTTACCTATATATGTATGTGTGCATGCAAGATTGGACACATTCAGTCAAATGTCCTCTTTGCTGTTGACGTGAAAATCATAGCATGCCTTACAGCATTAGCTTTGCGTTTGCCTCCTTGCATCATCCCCTCCACATTACTGTGAGCCAATTGCAATATGCCAAGTGCATTGCATCATCCCCTCTGCTTCAATCGTGCACCAGTCGCTATACGCCAAGTGCTTCGGGTTATCCACTTCACTCTACCCGCGCGCCAGTCACTATATGCCAAAACCATCAAATGCATCATCCCCTCTACTTCAATTGTGCGCCGAACGCTATACATCAAGCGCCTCATGTTATCCCCTCCAATCTACCCGTGCGCCAGTCATTATATGCCAAAAGCTTCGCACCATCCCCTCCACTCCAGCCGTGTGCAAATGGCTATATGCCGAATGCATCGCATCATTCCCTCCAAACTACCCATGCACCAATCGCTATATGCCAAACGCCTTGCCCCTCCAATCTATCCGTGCACCAATGGCTATACGCTAAGTGCTTGCATTATCCCCTCTACTTTACCTATTCGCCATTCGCTATAGAGATGACACACACTAAGCCCCTTTGCTTCTTCCAAGACTCAACAAGCTTTTGTGGCGAGCCATGACCTTTCTTCTTGTATCTTCTTGTATTCAAACAATACTTTGACCACCCCATAAAGGTTAAAAGCAGTCTCGAGCTCGAGTTTTTATTGGGGGTTAATAGCATGGAAATATGTTTTGTTTATTGACTGATCAATCCTGGTTTAACCCATTTAATAATTGAAACACCTTGTTTGTGGGGATAGTTGTACAGCTTGCGTGCCGGTTTCCAAACGGACGCTCGCACGATCTAGCTGGAAGGAGCAGGTTGCCAGGTGAGGGTGCAAAAAGGGAGTTTATTCGCAGCGTAGCAAAAACGCAGGATACAAGAACTAAGAGACCGACACGCAACACGAAACTATATTAACAACACGAGACAAGGACAAAACAGAACCCAAGTCCTTGTCACGTGACAAACGAAACCCAATTAAAGTAAAGTAAAGTTAATTAATAAAAACCAGAATGACACAAACCAAGTTAATTAACTACACACAAAACACAAAAGGGCAGGTGTGCCGAGCGCACCTGACAATAGTAACTGTTTCGTGGGGATTACGGAGGAAGCAATTTACAGACAGGCAAGGTTTAATAGCATTTGCTGTGTCACGTTTAACAGGCCTCAAACCGAGAATGTGATTTATATATAAAAAAAGCTAAATTATGACCCCTAACTCTAAACTAAGGACGCCGCTAGGATAATGTGACTCAGAGAAATAAGACAATTGAAAGAAAACGGAACGGCAAAAGGCTGTTCTGACACGACTGTTTTAAAATAAAATGCAAAACAAATGCTCAGGAAATTCAACTGAGCTAGGGGACCGCTCAAGACAGACAGGGTCAACGAGGCTCCTCTGTAGAAATGTAACGTAAGAGAACGGTATTCCGTACACATTTTCGGTATTTTCCGCCTTTGAGTGGGTATAACGGAAATACCCGAGTTCAAATAGGCTGCAATGATTGGTCAAACAATGAAATAGCCCCCTAGCAACCAAAATACACATTGATTGGTTACTTTTGGACCAACAGTTTTAAAGAAAACCAAAAAACTGCCCTCAGTCCTCTCACCATGTTGCATTAGTATTCGGAAAATGGGTTAAACATAACGTAAACAAGTCGATAAAGTTTTCCCCACGCCATAGCATCAGCGTTGTTAACAATTCTTCACCCTCCATTTTCGCGCAGTGCCGGCGATTCCTCTCTACCTACCAGGATTTTAGGAGAAAACACAACGTGGATGGTCACTGTGCCCGTTGTGATGGAAAGAGGAAGGATTGACAATGACCCCAGACTATATTTCACATGTGAACTGGAAGTAGTCTATTGTTTAAATCGCGGGAGAATGTCAACTGTACGGAAACCTGAAGTGTACGGTATACCGTTCTCTTACGTTACCCAAGGCATGCGCACTGAAGACACAAAGATAAATTGTATGTGGGGACATAAGGGGGTGTAAGTCCTGCACACACACACACACACACACACACACACACACACACACACGCACACACACACACACAGTCCCAAAGTGGACTGTGAGTTATCAAACACAGATACAGTCACACTCAAACACACACATTGAAAGAGAGCAACAGAGAGAGGGAGAGAGAAGTTCAGCTGCTATATCGGTAGGTGAAACCAGGTAGAGACAAAAGACACATGCGCACCAAAAAGGAAAAAGAAACCGTCCCTAGAAAGAATATTATTACCTCCACGTTGCGTACCACACACTCTACTACAGGCATGTAAACCTCTGTCTCTCACAAAGTGAGAAAGATACAGTGTAACGGTGTGGCCTGCTCAGTGTAAATCACCTTTTTAAATAGACGCTTAAACACCTGATCCGAGTGGCCCGTGATTAGACAGCATGGGCAGTGTGATACTGCTGCCACCTAGCAATCACACAGACATATTACAGATTCTGGCAATGTTGTACTCTAAAAACAGATCATTTTCAATGCATGTATCTGGTTACTCATGGGACAGGGTTTTCCATAATTTACTATGGATCCGGTATCTATGATGCATTGTAAACCCATTAATAATGCTTTATTAAGTATTCATAAGACTTTATAACACTTGCTTCAAGCCTATGTTAATGTACATAGTTTATAGCCACACTCATAACCTGTGTTAATATACATAGAATATAGCCACACTCATAACCTGTAACGAAAATAACACAATGCATTATAAAGTGTACATTTAAACTGTTCATTAACTTATTGTGGATTACAGTGCAATAAAGCTTTATAACATCAGTGTTAAATAAAGGCTTTCACTGAAATTGAATTCATATATACTAATAATTGTTTGTTATAGCTTATATAACCTCTCTACATACATTAGGTAAAGTACTGTAATGTATTACCTCTATGAAGGGTATTGCATAAATATAATACATAATTACTTATAAAAGATTATAAATGTGCTTTACATATTTTATGTTAAGTAAAATTATCCTGTATTAAGAATGCTTAAAAAAACTAAATCCAAAGTTTATATTATAATGCACTATGTCAGTTTGTGTTATAAAGCCAATTGTTATAAGACTTTATAAGTGTAATCATTACTATCTATTCACATTACATTTACATTTAGTCATTTAGCCGACGCTTTTATCCAAAGCAATTCACAAATATCTCCACTTGATTGGAGTCACGAGGTACATACAGCTACACTGGAGCAATGAGGGTTAAGGGTCTTGCTCAAGGTCCCACAGTGGTAACATCAGTGAACCTGGGATTTGAACCCCAGCCTGCAGATTGACAGTCGAACACCCTAATCACTGAGCTACCACTCCACAACAATTAGCAAAGGTTAATGACAAATGTTTAGAAGTGTTATGAATACTTTTTAAAGCTTTATGAATGTGTTTATAATGCATTATTTTACTCGATTAAAATAATACTAAATAATAGGAAAACAAACAATCTAGATGTTTGGATGTCTTCAGCATTAGACTTCTGGAAATTAATTTAAAGTCCACAATGAACTCTAAAATTGTTACGTGCGCGAGCCGGTTAGTAGAAACTGGTAGCTCGCACGGAGGGAAGCTACCGTAAGCTCGCACGGAGGGGAGCTTAAAGGAGCAGGTAAACAGGTGAGGATTCCGAATAGAGGCAGAGGTATATAAAATAAAAGTCCCTGTCACGTGACAACCGGGGAGCGAATAAACAAACAGAAACAGTTAACTAACTTAATGGGGAAACAAGAAAGTTAATTAACTGAACACACAACAGGCAGGTGAGCCGAGCACACCTGACAAAAATAAGAAAGACTCAAAAATATGTAGAGAGTTTGTAAACAAATACCAACATTTTGGTTCACATTACCATGTCATAGTTTGTAAGTGATTAGTCACAACATGTAGCAGATTTATACTAATACTGACTTGTGTTGTTCTCTCATTTGTAAGTCGCTTTGGATAAAAGCTAAAGTCTGCTAAATGACTTAATCTAAATGTAATGTAAATGTATTTCAAGCATGAGAAAGTTAAAGTTACAAAATGCACAGAATGCCCAGAATCAAATGATTCAGCTAAAAAAATAACAACTCTATTTATAAGTTTCGAAATGGCCAAAATACAGCATCTTGCATGGTGTGAGAGAGCATCTGAATGTGAATTAAGATAGGCACAACAGCAGATTTTGTTAAAGAGAATGGGGAGAGCAACTGACACAGCACAGGCGCACAGCTGGAGTGTGTGAGGTTTGCAAAAGAGACAATTAGATATACAAGATGTAAAAGAAAAGTAAAATGAGGAGGAATAGGTGGACATAAGTTCTGGAGCTCTTGGAAAACATCCCTTGTTCACACACACACACACACACACACACACACACACACGCACACGCACACACACACACACACACACACACACACACTCAGTGCAAAAGGTCTTAAGGCTGGAGAGAAAACGCTGTAAATTATTAAGAAGCAGAAAGAGCTGAGGTGAACCATCCAGTTAGTCCCAAATGTTCTTAGGCTCGAACTGAGACGAAGGACACATTTTAATTAGATCAGGACAAGAACTCAGTCCACTGTTATAAACACAACACACACCGGGTCAATTTCACATCATGGGTCGGGCATTTATACTGATATTGATTTGCAAAGTCACTGCCTTCCCACATTCACCATCGACAAGGCAGTCCATTGAGAATACAGATAAATATTAATAAGTAAGATATTTATGGATTTATTTATGTACATAATACATACGTTTGGGGACATGTCCCTTGTCTTTTTCAGCATAAAAATACCCCCGTGGACAAAGTCCATAAAGTAATACCTTGGTGACTGTGAAGTGAAAGAAAAAGGAGGTCTTAATGTAACCCCTTCCAGTGACTTTAACTTACATAGAACACTGAATGCAAAGCTGGGCTTGTCTTATGAAATAAAATCCAACAACTTGAGGATTTTATTATAATACATGGGATACAATAATAATAACATTGATGATGATTATCACGATCCAAAACCGTCCTTGTTGTGCCAAAAACTAATAATGAGTCCAAAAGTGTAAAAATAACAGGGTTTTTAATGCAGAGACAACGTGGAACGTAACACACACAAAACAGAGTAACTCATATGACGCTGCAACAAACACGAACAGGGAAAAGGCGTTTAAATAAAGGGCAGGTAAGACACGTGACGGATGAACACAGCTGAAGATAATGACACGACATCCAACTGAAACAAGGACCAATTAACTCCCGAAAAGCTGCTGGTCCAGACAACATCCCCGGACGGGTGCTAAGGGACTGTGCTGATCAGCT
>JAOUQT010014552.1:0-12033 GCA_025769995.1 Xyliphius kryptos | reverse complement strand
GGGTCACGCGGGGTGTTTCGGAAGCTGGACAATTACAACAGGGACTGGGCACACACTCACACTATATAGAGAAAATTTAGAGCAGCCAATTTACCTTGAATCCATGTGTTTGGACTGTGGGAGGAAACAGAAGAACCCGCAGGAAACTCTCGTAAAGACAGGCTGAACATGGAAACTCCACCCAGATTGTGATTCAAACCTGGATCCACAGTGCTGAGAGCCGACCATGCTAACCAAAAAAACACCGTACCACCCCAAATCCTACTAGTGTCAACAATACAATCATAACACAATCAGTGATCTAACTAAAACAAGAGATCTTTCACTACGTCATCTTTAATTTAAATAAACACGCATTACAACAAGCAAGAGAAAATTATTGTTACATTTGGTAAATTTATTGATTACTGCCACATTAAAGCTACAATTAATGTAAAATGATTGACCTCTGTTTTATTCAAATCACTGGTAGCCTGTTTGCTAACAATTAAATAACAACTGCTTCCCAATTGTAAAGTACAAGTAAAAATCACATTTTTGATGTTTTATTAAAAATTTTAGTATTTAAATACCAAAAAATACCAAAATCTTAATACGTAAAAGATGTATTTTGTTTTGCTTAGTAAATTGGGTATAGTCTTTGGTCTGTAAATTGAAATATATGTTGCCAATTGCTTGTATGTAAGATATTTATTTTATATATTTTTTATAATTATATTTTTATGTATAAAGTAGTGAACCAATTAGTATTAGGACAATCATCTAGATTAAAAACTGTTATATTCAAATTGGCATTCTCTTACTTTTTACTTAAAATTTTTCATAAAAATTGAAAGGTCTTTCGTTTCATCTCAATTATACTAGCAGCCGTGTTTATTAATGATATGAATGCTAGGTTTCCTAAAGTTGCTGTATTCTTTCCCATTTACTTAATTTTTAGTTACATTTTACATTTGAAGTTATCAACAGCCATACCCACATAGCAATATGTCTGTTCTGAAGCTTGACCTTTGACCTTTCATAACGACAAAGAGGTAATACTGCAAACTTATTCCATATTGGTGTTTTGAATAATTAAAAAGAAAGAATTGGGGGGCACTGATTTACTATTAAGCTATTGCTTAGGGTTAGGGTTAAATATTTTTTTTCCTGAACCTTTGTTTATCTGCCAAAATTTAAAAAAAAGTTCCAGCGTTTTCACTGACCAACTTGTATAACCTAAATTAAGCAAATTAACAATTTGGTACTTGTTAATTTGGTCACACACTATAAATTCAGGCACATTTACTTTTGTCACATCATGGTTTTCCTTATTTTTTTAAAGCCCTCGAAGTGACAAATGATGCACTTTTATTTTTGGATAGTGTAACAGGAACAGGAGTCACTACCAAAAACACAAGAGACAAAGATGATTTATTATCAAACAGCAAAAAACAATTAGTCATTCGAACAGGCAGTAAAAAATACCAAACAATGATAGAGGAGTCAAGATAAAAGCAGAAAGAGGGAAACAAAAACTAGAGTGAGTCAACTAAGCAGCGATAAACAATCAAAGATAGAAAAAGGAAAGGAGAAACCATGAGGGCTAAATACCTGCACCGGGAACCTAGGACACATCAGAGGTATAAGAGCAAAGAAGCTACAGGAAAATAATCTAATATTCAGGGAATTGGGTAATTATTAATTCTGGAAGACGAGAGCTGAGATCCAAAGTATGGATGTTAGCTCTTTTAGTTTGGCAATTCAGATTGATTAATTGAACATTCTATCTCACGAAGTTCAGCACAAAGTAATGTGCCACGACACATATATCTATTTTTCAAAATCTTTTGCATTTATAAATTCAAAAGCTGCTTTAACAAAGTACACTCAAGTTGGTCAGTAAAAATACCAAAACATATTTCATGTGCATTTGTCAAAAGAAAGGTTAGGGAGAAATTAAGAATACATTTTTGCCTTAAAAAAAAACAAACTATTTTTTAGAAAGTTTTTTATTAATTCATTCATCATCTTCCCCATGCCCATCCCGGGGAGAATGTTTTAGGCGCTGGGCAGATACACCCAGGACAGGCTGAAATCTATCGCTGGGTAGACTAAATGGGGCAATTTAGAGCAGTCAATTTACCTTGAATCCATGTTTTGGGACTGTGGGAGGAAACCGGATAACCCAGAGGAACCTACTGCAGACATGGAAACATGGAAAACATGGAAACATGGAAACTCCACCTGAATTGGGATTCAAACAGGGAATCCCTGACGCTAAGATGCGAATGTGCTAAGCACTGAGCCACCAGTCTTTGCTGGCATTTCCCCAGACCTTTATATTTCTTGAAATTTTCCTATTTCTTTTTTTTTTTTTGCAGTTTCTTTCAGTGTGTCTGGTTTAATTATTAATGACAGAAGCACTTGTGCAGCACAGTTAATAGTCTGTAACTATGCCATAACATATTACAGTTTACTAGCACTCTAAAGATTTACTGTACTTGCAGAACAATTCCTGTTCACGTTAGCATTGCTAATTTGCATAATTAATATACGCATACTGCATATACACTATATATATATATATATATAAACAAACATATTATAAGTGGATGAGCAGTTAAAGCTAAGTGCTGCATGCTAATACAATTGACATTCTAATGCTGTTTTTTATGTTCTGTGGTTTTTATACACAACATATGAATATTATTGTGAATTGAAAGCTAATATAGCTAGCATTACATTTGCATTTATTACATAGCTGTACATGCCTAATACATTGGCAGCCCAGTAAATACTTTTGTGATGAAAGAAATTTTAAATAATTATTGATAAAATTAAAATATAACTACATTTATAATTATAGCCTTATGTGGTATGATTACATAAATAGTAATTACTAGTAAACTTTAATTAAGCAAATATAACTTAAAACATAAATAAAAGATTTCATAAATAAAATATCTGAAAACAAAAATGATTAACAACTAATAAAATGAATAAAAAAAAAATTTGAATAACAGCAAAAGTTGGAATGGCTGACTAGCTCTTACAATTTCTAAATGAATATTTATAGTTGAGAACTGTATCTTTTCTTTTCTAATTAAAAAAGGCATATCAGGGTACTTTAGGGAAAGGATTGGTTCTACAATGTGACCACCCTAAAGAATCTCATTGACATATTTGTTTTAAAGACTTGTTGAATCAGATAAGTGTATTTTAAAGTGATGAATATTTCTTTTCCTCCTGTGTCCTTAGGTTTCGTGAACTGCATTACCTGTAGAAACAAACAAAAAAATTAAATAACTAGAAAGATTTAGCACTTGACATTCTTAAATTTATTCATAATTATCTAGAACTTAAATACGTAAATTGATTCAACTACAACTAAACACAAATAATTATAAGAAAATCATACGGCAGTAAAAAATGATTAAAAATGGCATTTTAACCTAATTTAACTTGAAGTTAGAGGGTTAGACTGTTTACAATAACAAAATATATACAATCAAAAAGTATGTTTTATTTGCTAGTTATTTACTCTTGCTATAACTGTTTTATCTAATATTTAATTTTTCTCTTTTTTCTTTCTTTCGTTCTAAATGTGTGTGGATTACCATCCATTCATAGTTTTAATGATTACACACAAATTATTTTATGTTCAACCCAAGAAAAGGGATGCTATTGACTAGATGACTCAACTGTCTTGAATATTTTTAACCTGTATTATTTTCTGTATTCAAAACAATTTGAATAGTAAGTTTATTTGATATTTTTTTTAGCATTTTTTTTAACATTTATGTGCCAAAACTGTCCATACTGTTACCAATATAAAGTGCAAAAACTTGTGATTGTTATGGCATGAATAGATATATAAAGGTACGTTAATATGAAGACTTATGTACAGTATGTATTTATAAAAGACATATTCAGCTGTCAGGACAGTGTCTTTTTGACACAACCCTATCTGTATTTTAATTGCTGTCAAGATCTGTCTCTTCTTGTATTATGTATCATTTGAGATAATACATCAACAGAAAACACTGTTGTTAAGCAGTTTGTACACAGCAAGGACTGATTCCTAATTTACAAATTTGCTCATAAGTGACAAATAAAATTAAGTTTTGTCATTAAAACACTGATCTTGTGCTTGTCAAGTTGTCTGTAAAATAAAAATCCCAAATTCAAAATGTATACAACAATACAAATTTAAGATGTAGTTATTTCTTCAAAATTGGATAAGATCAGCTTCTGAAAAAGAACATTCACATACATCATTGGATCAATTTCTTGAATAAATAATAATACAAATCTCTTTATGTGATTTTAATATTTTATCTGCGTTTATAATTTCTAATCTAGTTTTTTCTTGGCACTGTCCCTTCGGCTTGCTTTTTGGGGGGTTATGCTTTGGACTCTGTAAAGCTGCTTTGTGACAACACACTGTTGTAAAAAGCACTATATACAGTAAATCAGTTACTTGAAATTATTTACTTGCTTAAACCCCCCCCCCAAAAAACAGAAACTTTAGCCTTTAAGCTTATAATCTTTGTAACACCGCAGTAAGTTTTTAATTATTATCATGTTGTGGTAACACTTTCAGTTCCAGGGTTGGCAATTTAACAGATGATCGATTGACGTGTCTTGGATTTGTAGACTTTTAGTGGAATTTATTACACTGCCCTCTCTCCCACAACAATATTAAAAATTCCACTGTTGGAACACAAGAAGACATGATGGGTCCAGAGTTGATAATGTGATAAATTCCTAAAATGATGTCACTTTATTCCACCTCAGCCTACCATCTAATTTTGATGGAAAGAGTTAGATTTTCATTCTAGTTTTAAAATGTCATTCTTCGTGTCTGGATGTTGTGTAGCAAAATGTACATGCTTTATTTTGTCACAAGTTTGTTTTCTTTTTTTTCACTCTTTTTATAAAAGGTAACACTACATACTGAAACAGCCAGCACAACCATTTATAGTAGTACAACATTTGACCTGATGGAGGTGCTGTGAGGACGTTTTAATTTCCAAGTTGTGGACCTGCTGGGAGGTACTTACAGTGAGAAAAATAAGTATTTGAACACCCAGCGACTTTGCAAGTTCACCCACTAAAAAATCGTGGAGGGGTCTGAAATTTTCATCTTAGGTGCATGTCCACTGTATCACACAGTCTACCATTTCTACATAATACTGTGCATTGTAGAAAACAAACTGAAAATTGCTACCATTTTTAATTTTTACCTGTGTTGTGGGCATTATTTATCTATTGTTTTTTATCTTTTGACAAATGTATAAAGCAGCAAAATGTTGTATGTTTTGCAAAATATATAGTAACTGTATAAATTAAAAGTATTGAGATTTATGTTTAATTAGCAACTGCATCTGTGTTTACTACAACATTAAAACTGGTGTTTCAAACTCGTGTAAGATGGTACCTTTTTTTTCCTATTTCATGCCCAGTCTGTTGGAGGATTGTTTTGGCTGAATGACATTTTTGTTGCAGTCTGCAGACTCAACACTATGTGACCTTATCGGATTGTTTACATGACCAGTTAGGTCCAGCAAGTTCTCCAGCACATGTGCCTTACTGACGGCATTCTGAACTCCAGCATTCGGGGGAAACTTCGGCACTGAGTTATGGTCCTCTTTAGACACAGGGCTGGTGAAAAATATAAGTAATGGAATATGTTTTTCTTTGGATGTATTTTTATTAGGACTTTTTTTTTTTTTTTTTACAAGTAAAGCTTATATAAAATACACTATATGTCCAAAGTATGTAATCACACCTATTTTCCATGGCTTGGGCATAGACCTTTATAAGTGCCTATTTTATTGTCAACACATGGCAAAGGCCCTTTCATATGGCATCATGATTATAGTTCTCTGTATAAGACAAACTCCAGGAAAACATTGATTGAAACATTGACTGTGACCTTTGAAGAAACATGACACAAAAACCTTTCGTAATAAACTGGAACCCAATTTGAGCTTTTCATTCCACATCAGTGCCCAATGCTATTTCGGTTTAAAAGACTCCCAACATCTTGTGGAAGACTTATACAGGTGTGATGATAAGTGTTATATTTTGGCATATAATGTATATTACTGTTTTAAATCTAGTCAAAATCAATGCTCACATTAATAACTAAATGCATTGCATATAAAACATTAAAACATACATGGCATATAGTTATGGATCTGGAACAAGAGCTTACCTGATCTCCATTGACTGCACCTCATCCGGTGACTTCTTTCTGACAGACAGCGGACTAAGGGATGTGGGGCTATTGGATGGTTTCTTTGATGTTATCTGAGATGATATAGTGTTGTTCGAATTAACATGGGAGTTCTCCCATCCAGTTCCGTGTTGCGGGGTAAGAACTTTTACTAGTTCAGATATGTGACCACTCCCTTTCAGAACAGGGCTTTTAATCTGCCCATTCTCTTGCTGGGGAGAGGACATTTTGACTTGTTCGAAGATGGGGCTATTCACATGACCATTTCCTTTAAGGGAAGAAAAATTCTTTACCTGTTCAGAGGCAGGAATTATTACCTGTCCACTCCACTGCTGAGAAGTCTGGCCTTTTAGTTCAAAGACAGGCATTTTAAATTGCTCGTTTGACTGTTGTGAAGCAGGGTTTTTAATACAGTCATCCTTTTGCAGAGAAGAAGAAACTTTTACTTGTTCAGTGGTGGGGCTTTTAGTCTGATTCTTGTTTTTCTGAGATGTAGGACTTGCCGCTTGTTCATAGACAGGGATGTTTACCTGTTCACCCCTTTGCTGGATGGTGGAACCTTTAACATAATCAGATACCAAGTTTTTTACCTGACCATTTTTGTGCTGAGAGACAGGGCTTTTAACTTGATCAGAAGTGTTACTCTTCACCATGCTGTTGCCCTGGCTGTTCCCCTGTTGGGAGGTCAGACTCGCCATCTGCTCTGAAACAAGGTTCTTTACCTTGCTGTTCTCCTGCTGAGGAGAAAGGCTTTTCACTTGTTCATGAGCAGAGCCTCTCACCTGGCCATTCCCCTGCTGGGATGCATGACTTTTCATTTGTTCAGAACCAACGCTTTTAACTTGGCTGTTCATCTGCTGGGAGCCCGAACTTTTCATTGGTTTGTAAGCGAGATGTTTCACTTGGCCGTTGTCTTGCTGGATGAAGGGGAGTTTCTCTTGTTCGTTAGTAAGTCCTTTCACCTGCGCATTCTGCTGCTGGCCGGTGGGATTTTTTATTTGTTCAAAGGGGATTTTGACCTGGCTAATCACCTGGTCATCAGCATTTTGTTTATTCACTTGAATGTTTCCCAGGAGTGTTGACAATTTGTTGGGGGTCTCTGGAGTGACCTGCTTCCTTATAGTTTCTGGTGTGTGTGGTTTCACCTGAGAAAAATAAATTTTATTTTATTTTCTTTAATTTACCATCTATTGGTATTTACCATGGTTTTCTGAAACATAACTCACCTTAGGGGTAGTGGGTGGAGCATTTACCTCAACATTCACCTTTAAGCTCATCTGGATGTCACCTGATCAAAATCAAAATAAAAAAAAAATTAAAAAAATAAAAAATGTTGTAAATGCATTTAAACCAATGGTTTTATTTAAGTTTTGATTAGCTTGCCAATTTAGTATACACTTTTGTAAAGGTTTATGCATCCATGCTTACAACACAGAGTTGATGTTAATAATATTTAAATTACTTTAAAACCCATTTGCTACAGTAATGGTGACATATTTCCCCTAAATATTGGACTGTACATGAGATTACACAACCAACCAAAGTTTTTTTTTTTTTTTTTTTTTTTTTTTAACATTGTTGCTGACAGTCTCACACCTCTTGCAGTTGTAGGTTGCTTTGCTTAAATCCTTTTGTCCAGTTTATTCCAAACAAGCACAGTGTGGTTTATGTCAGAAGGCTGTGCAGGTCATTCCATTGTTAAAAGCCTACTTTCTTATTGTGGTTCTGATATAACCTAGAATTATGCATCATTGAAGGGCCGTCAGGGCTGAATCGCAGGTGATGTTAATCAAAAAGTCTTTGAATAAACAAATGCTTTGTCTGTCTCCTTTCATAATGTTTTCCTTGGTTGCGACATGTCCAGTAACAAGTATTTAATTATTAAGGCATTCTAATAAAATTTTCTGCTTAGACCTTCAGAATGAAATAATGCTGGCACATTAAATAAGAACAACCCGTTACTTCAGCAATTAGATTTTAGGTTTCAATATCTGTGTCTTCTAGAAGGCCTACTTAAGTTAGCGTATTAACACCCTCTTATTGGAAAGTACTTTTGATAACAATACATTTTCAGCAAATTAAAACTTATTACAGAAAAACAACTTGACTTTCTCATTACTTTCGATGCCAACAGAAAAAGACTTAATAGAACTAATTAAACTCTTTATAAGTAAAGAAGGTGGCTTGATTTTGTGTATAAATAATCAGGATAAATTCCGGATTTGAAGGAAATGAAGATGAAAACAGGATTTCACAGGTTTAAATGGCTTTAGGCTTTATCATACATTACTTTAAATTTATTAAATCACAGTTGTTGGATCTGCCTGTCACTTGCATTTCTGCAGGTGTTTTGACCCCCCCCCCCCTGCCAACACTAGTGTTCCAACTTAAATACCTGCAATGCAGCAACTCTTTACTGCATTTCTGTATAATATGATGTTTTTTATAGCCATAAAATAGCCAGACAGATTATTACAGAAGGCCCAGGTCTAAAATGCACCACTGCCAGGCAAAGTCCTATGGGTATTGCATGGAGCTTTAAATGTGTGGTTTAATTCTCTGTCCATTGTGACAGTCACACTGTGAAAGTTGCTAACTCTGAATCCAGCAAAACAGTTCCAGATCACCAAACATATTCCTCCATGTTTTGGTTTCACACCTGAGGAATCACCTACTTAAGGGTGTACAAAAACCTGTGCGAAGAACCATGCATCCTCCAATTGCCAACTTTTAAATTTTTATAAAAAAGAATTTCTTGTACATTTGTATTAAACTGTGCAGATTTTGGTCTGAGTAAGGAAGTGAGTCCTAAATGCTTACTCATTACCAAAAATAGCTGTTATGATAATGGATGTAATTTCATTTCATTCATCGTTATTGGGTCATTTATAGGCATGCAAATATGTAAAAATGTTGTCTCCTGAGGTTATATGTCCAAAGGCAATGCAGTTATAAGTCTGTAGCATGGTACTTGGCAAATATTTCCTGTGTATATGTTCACTAATTTTAAAAAACAAAATGAATTAAAATATGACCAGATCTGCACAAATCTTTGCATGTGACTTTATGTGTTGTGGTATTTATATAGATCATTAAATGGTGTGAATAACATCATAAAAAAAACATACCAAAATTCTGTACATTATTATTTTGTCTCTTTTTGACGCTTTTTCTATCTCTTTCCCACTCTTCCTCCAGCTTTTTCTCTGTCTCTCTAGCTCTAGCTCTTTCTTACTTAGTCACTAAGCGCTGTGTTATGGTTTATAAATAGCTCTAAATGTCCCTGAAAAGGAGTACTATGGCACAAACTGTGGCAGTCATGGAATCCATTCCTCTCTTGAGAATTAAAAATTGCTGACACTAAACTGAAACTAAGTCACAGAGGTATTTTGAGCCATCAGCTTTATTTCGAGAGAACAAAAGATACGTTTAAACCTATAATGTATTATGTGATTTGTTCTGTTGTGTCTTAGTATATTAATCTGCCACCAGAGCTGTTTATCTCATCAAATTATTACCACTGTTTGTACAGTGATCTCAATTACAGTACATCATTTTTTTTTTAATTTTACACAATATAAAGGTTTTGATTTATGAAGATGTTTTAGTGATGCAGATAAATTCACTAAAAGACACAAAAATAAAATAATCCTAATTAAACAAATTTTGTATTATTGAGTAATTATTTTTATGGATGTTGTAAAAATCTGAAACATTGTTACATACAAAACATTTAATTAAGATCATCATTATCATGGAATCAAACTTACCTGGGGGAGAGGGTGTTTGAGACAGTGGAGAGTAACACTGTGGGCTGTTCTCCATCTGTAAATTTAATAGTTAAAATATTAAATAATGCACAGACTTAACTAAAAACACGAAGCATACTGAAGCATAGCTTGACGTCAAAATTGCCTGACGTACAGACACCAACATTTTTAAAAATACAGCAAAACAGCTTAAACAAACATCTAATATGCACACGCCTTAAAAATGTCAAAAGTGCACAGACCTCACCTCACTGTTCATGTAACTCTAATATTTATCTCTTTCTATTGGTAGATTTATGGATCCATTACAAGGCCCTAAAACTGTCCTATAGGAGAGACTCCTATCAATATCCTATTTTCCAAGAATACACCTGATCTTGCTCACTGTGCTCTAGTGACAATCATCTCCACAACTGCTTTAACTATTCTCTTTCGAGATCTTTAATTATTGCTAAATCAGATAACGAAATGATCAGGATTAATAATAATGCATTTTGGCTAAAATCACCTCTACCTTGTGATTTGTGTTGTACTTTCTGTGACTTTTTATAAGTCACTTTGGATAAAAGTGTCTGCAAAATGACAAAATGTAAATGTAATGTAGTGGTTTTCACGTTTTTGCTGTAAGGAAAGCATGCATCAGCACTATACCAAACTACTGATTAAAATCTAAACCATGCCTTATCTCTAATTATGAAACGGGTAGTTCCAGTCCTTAAATCTGATTGGCTGAGTTGCTTGTCTAGCCGTGGCATTATTCACAATAACCCACACCTCTGACCGCTTCACATTATGGCATTATTTGATTGTTAAAGAAACTGAAAATCTGTGTATGTAACCTTTTTTATAAAAGCAATAAACCTAATAACACCTCTTTCCCGTGGATTATTCACAATAATACACGCCCTCTTCAACCTTATTGCTTTATTATTAGTACCTTCGTTTCACTCTCGCTTTTCCTTGTCCTCTTCATAATTTCCTCAATTCTCTAGACACAAAAATTTACACATAAATTTCCAGGATACTGTAAGTCTACGCTTTGTAAATATAATACTTTACCTTTACAGGTTATGTAATGTTTGTTAAAGCTTATGCAACTTTAAGTTTTAACATTGTACTTTATGCCATGTGTTTTATAAACCAAACCTTTTTCCTCTGTTGTCTTTCCTCTTCTTCCAGATTTAGGATTAACTCTTTCTCCTGATTCTGAGAAACATCCCCCTTCTCTCGCTAAAACACACAAACAAACACACACACACACACGCACGCACACACAATTTATTTACAATCTGCGAAGTCTGTCATTTAGCATTTTCCACAGTCACAAAATAACCAATCATAGATATATATATATAAGGACTACATTTTAGTATCATCAGCATGTTACATTTTCTAAATCTTTTGTAAATACTTTAATATGATAGCTCATAAGTAAATGAACTAATGATATTTTAATGAATAAATATATTTTATAAAAAGATTTGAACACTCCCACAGAATTAATGACATTTTTACCAATATTCACCTGTCTCGACATCTTTTCCTGCACTTCCTTCTTTTCATACTCTTGTTTTTTCTTTTCGTCCTCCCACTTTTTCTTCTTGTTCAGCTCATCTTCCTCTTTCTGCTTTTTTTTCTGTTGCTCCGATTTGAGTCTGTTAAATACATCAGTTTGTATTATCACATTATATGTAATCTCTTATAGTTAAATTACAAAATATTAATAATACATGATAATAATAATGGCGGCACAGTGGCTTAGTGGTTAGCACGTTCACCTCTCAGCGCTGGGGGTTCCGTATTCTCCCCGTGTCCGTGTGGGTTTGCTCTGGGTTCTCCGGGTTCCTCCCACAGTCCAAAAACATGGATTCAAGGTAAACTTAATGCTCTAAATGGACCCGCATAGTGTGTGTGTGTGTGTGTGTGTGGCTGTGAGAGCGTGCCCAGTGATGAATTGGCGCCTTATCCTGGGTACACACTCATTTACACAGTCACACACACATACATACACTATACAGGGCAATTTAGAGCATTCAATTT
>JAOUQT010014541.1:0-12033 GCA_025769995.1 Xyliphius kryptos | reverse complement strand
CCCACGCAGACACGGGGAGAACATGGAAACTCCACCCAGATTGGGATTCAAACCGGGAACCCCCAGCGCTGAGAGGCGAATGTGCTCACCACTAAGCCACCGTGTCGCCCGTGTATTTGTATTATTTATAAAATTATAAAATATAAAATTTCGGTCCTTAAATCTGATCGGCTGAGCCGTTTGTCCAGCCGTAACGTTATTGACAACAACATACCAAAAGTGCTTCGTATCAATGTGCTTTGTATCAATGCTTGATAAACAATACATTATTTTCCTGAAGTTTAATTTTAAAACATCGTTCTATTGTGCCACTTAATTGGAAACCTGTTACTCAGCGATTAGAATTTACTTTAAAAATTAAACTATATCAAGTTTTGGAACATCAGATTAAAACCAGTTTGCTTTTAATAAGTGTATTTATGAATCAAACCCTGTTTCTTTGGTTTTCTTTTTCTTATAGTGTGTTTGTAACTGTAAAAAGCAATACGACACTCGTAGTTGAGCATAATTGTGATTAAATCACGGGAATGAGGTGTAATTGTACTCCACTCTGTGTCGGGCCAAATACACATATTTCCAGTGATTTATTTACAATAACGCCACCCTTTCATACCTTATTCTTCTAATCTTTTTCCTTTTGCGTTTTATTATTCAGTGGTTGCCACAGCGTTGAACTCACATAGTAGACTTGGCTAAGTGTTCACGCCGGATGCCCTTTCTGACACAACCATTAACCTCTTCTGGGCTTGGGACACACAGACTATGGGGACAATTTAGAGCAGCTGATTCACCCTAAATCCATGTTTTTGGGCTGTGGGAGGAAACAGGAAAACCCACATGGACCCGGGAAATACTCCACCCAGATCTGGATTCAAACCGGGAATCCCCAGTGCTAATGGGCGAACATGCCAACCACTTGTACCTTATTCATTTATGTTAATACAGTGTTTGAGTCTGAATTTGCATTCACTGCTGTTTTCTTTTTCATCTCTGTAAAAATGGACCTGAATATTTTTTTTTTTCTTTTTTAATCAATGCTATTTTAATCAAATGGCACGCCAAACCACACTAAAGAGTTCTGAACTCCTAACATCACCCTGGGACATTTGGAGCATCTTGAGAGTGCAAGCTCATCTTGATTGACACACCAAACAGTCGGGGGTCTCAGCGTTCTACGTCCAATTACCGTTTCCTCCCGAGTCGTTAACAATCTTGCAAAGCTGCAGCCTCTGAATTTTAAAAACGGAGACGTAAAACTGCGGGATATGTGAAATCCACAGAGGCTTACCGACTCCGAACGTTCATTCAAAACTCTTGTTAAGAATTCATCATAACTTCATTTGTTCTGTGTACGCATCATCCGCGACGCTCTGCCTCAGATTGTACGGCTCTGATAATCATTAGCATAATGAATTCTCTGTTCATGATGTAATGGTTCCTCTAATGATGCTGGGATAGCGTTCATTATTAGTACCAACCTAAAAATGGGCATCTCACGCATCGCCGGCTTAAAAAGCTCTGACATTTTTTATCCTTCTTGCGTCTCCTTTATTTCAGCCTGAGCTTTACAGAAACATAATGTATGTTTAAAGTAGACGAGTTTTCCTGTTGCTGCATGTCCTCTCAGCGCTGCAGATTAAATCAAATCTTGGAGGTAATTGCACTGAGCAGGAGGTCAAGAATTGATTTCTCGCAGCAAAATGCTGTGAATGTGTTAGCACACCAGCTTTGCACTTCAGCTCTGCATTCTTGGGAAATGGCATTGATTTCTTACCTGAAATGTTGCATCTCTTATTAAACTTGGAGTGGCTCTAAAGGCTGCTGCCGTTTTTAAATTAGACTTCTCTTTCGGACGCTGTCCTTGGACCTGCACTGAGTAGTTTCTGAACAGACCTATTCCAGCAAAAACATTATGTCAATAGAGAAATCACAGCCTTCTCGGCTCTCTGTTGTAAATTGTCATTGAGTATATGACTCACTTTATGACCTACAATCAAGCTTTTCTTTTTTTATTTAAAAGGAAAACATATCTGTTGTTACATATCCTACTATTTTAAAGGTCGGGCTCAGAGCACTGGGTCATTTCTGATATTACATGGAGCATAGGGGTTCAAGAGCCTTGCTTAAGGACCCATGTCTGAGGCAAAATAGACTGGAATTCAGTTGAGACCTTTAACCCTTTAAACAATATGAGCTGCAGTATTACCATGCTTTTATTTAATCTTTTATTTTGCACTGCAAAAAGTCTGAAAATCTTAACAAACCTTGTTTTGGACTCAAATATAGATTTCTTGTTTTAAAAAATCTTTCGGTGCTTTCCTTTATAATTCAAGGGTCGGATGGCAATGAACTGGCATATTAGACTTGGTTGTGTTTTATGCCGGATGCCCTTCCTGACACAACCCTCACCCTCTACCGGGTTTGGTACACACAGACTATGGGGACAACTTAGAGCAGCCAATTCATCTTAAATCCATGTTTTTGGACTGTGGGAGGAAAGCGGAGAACTCTGAGAAAACCCACGCGGACATGGGGAGAACATGGGAACTCCACCCAAAATTAGGATTCAAACCGGGAATCTTCAGTGCTGAGAGGTGAAAGTGCTAACCACTAAGCCATTGTGTGGTTCTAATAAAGGCATATCTTATCGTATCTTATCTAAGGACAGTAGAGACCTCTATGTGAAAACATTCTGAGAGAACAGCTGAAAAAATCTGCGACCAACAACCATGTTTTCATCCTGGTAGTTGCTTGAATGGGTTGCTGGAATGGCAAGTTCTGCAGGGATTCTAGATCTCCCGCTGGGAGAGGGTTAATGATGCATGTGAAAGAGAATCTGTCATGGTTCTATTCAGAATCTTGTACTTTGTGATATGTTCTGTATAAGCAGAATGCTGTATACATATATTTTAAAACCATATCTTGATGTCTGTGTGAGATTCCTTTAGTGAGCTGCCCAGCTCCTGGTTCCAAAAGCATTTAAACACCACTGGGCTGAGTTTGCTCAGTCACGCCGTTCGAAACGCTTCCTCGTCTTGTTTGAATTGGCATCACATGACACACTTGTGCAACTACAAAGCTCATATTACCCAAAGTTCAAGACCTGGCTGCACAAATAAACATGGCTGAATTATTTCCATAACTCTGGGATGAACTGCTGCTGCTTGTTTTTGGTTTACACAGCCTTCTTCATCATGGTTTCTGATTGTTATTAACACCTGCTGCTCTGCTGTGAGGTCATTACTGTTAATACTGGCATCGGATCCAGTTGTGTTCTCAGGGTTTATTCGATCATTCATCTATAGCCCACTCTGCTGAAGCTTTACGTTCTGTTCAGAAATGCAGCCACTTATTGTTGTTTTTCAATATGGCAAGGGATTTTGTTAGTGGCAGTTAGTGTCTAACCTGAGGCGCAAATACAGTATAAGTTGCATAATCTGTAAGTGACATGGAAATATATAAACATAAACCCCTTCTTAAAGGTTTATAATGGATCTATAATGCTTAATAATAATTTTCATTAGCCTATGGTAATGTAGACAGATGTTTAAAACCTCTCTGAAGTGCATACACATATAAAATATATAAATTGCCATTTAAATATATCCCTGTCCCAAATCACTTGGTGTATGTCATGTCCATAGTTCACAGGTAGAGGGGAGAAGGAAACGCGAGGAGCTTGGCAAACAGCGATTGGCGCATGGATAGAGTAGAGGGGAAAACGCAAGGCGCTTGGTGAATAGTGATTGGCGCACAGGTAGAGTGGAGGGGAAGATGCGAGGCAGCTAACATGAAGCTATATATAATACATATATTTATATAATGGGAGTGCACCAGGAGCAGGTTAACAGCTGATGTTGAAGTTGCTGTAATCTAACAGACTGACCCCTGCTGGAGCTTAAGTGAAATGGTAACTGTATTTAGACATGAATTATCAGGTTTTTGCAATTGCTATACTGTTCATTTTTAAGGTAATTGGTTTCTGTATAGCACCTTGTTTTTTTTGATGTTTCGTTACTTGTGCAGAACTTTATCAAAGCTTCCTTGGTTACCAGGACCTAGACCTCATATTAATCCTAGACTGACGTCACCATGTTCAGATCAGCCTCCTGTGGGGCCCATATCATCTGTTGCAGTCCACCTTGTTCTACTTTTGACTTTGGTACCATTTTTGTGTAAGATGTCTGTTTTTAAACCCCGTTGCACAAAGTGCCTGGTTATGAAACCTGTACTTTCCATATATATGTCTGTAATGCTTACTGATTACTCTGTGTGTGTTTCAGAGGACCAGTTGCCTGCTGGTTTTCCTTCTATTGACATGGGCCCCCAGCTGAAGGTGGTGGAGCGAACGCGCACCGCCACCATGCTGTGTGCGGCGAGTGGGAACCCCGACCCTGATATCTCTTGGTTTAAAGACTTTCTCCCTGTTAACACCAGCAGCAACAACGGACGAATCAAACAGCTCCGATCAGGTAGAGTCAAATAAAACTAATAATAACACTTAAAATCCTAAATTAGAAAATCCCTTTTCCTTTTTCTTCTGTATGTTTTGATTTAGTTTGATTTCCAACGTTCTGTTTTCTTTTGGGTTTCTTTTATAAACAGTGACATATAAGCTCTTGTGTGTTCTGTGTACACTCACGCGTGTGTTTTTTTGCCCAAAGTGTCTCTCTCTTTGTTCTGTGCTTCATTATTACCCATGACTCACTGCTGTGACTGCCTTCTTAGCAGGTTTTTTATCATCAGCCTTTTTTATTTATGTTTTTTTAACTGGTCCATTGCAGTAAGTGACAAAAGGTTTTTATCTTTTCGTTTTTATACATTTGTTTTTGTGTTTTGTTTTTTTATAAAGTGTTTTTCTGTAACTCTCAGCATCAGGCTACATTCAGAACAGAGGACTATTTTCCAACCTCAACATGGTTCACTCCCCATTTCTTCTTATTTTTTTTTAATTTATCTAATGCCACAAGGGACTAACAAGTGTTTTATGCGATCTGAGCCTGACAATCCAATTGACCTGCCTGTTGTCACAGATCATATCGAACCCTGCGTTCACACTGGCTTTTAATACTAATTAGTTCCACACACATCAAACCCCCGGCTCCATGACGTTCCTCAGAACAGACACTGTGGGCTGTTTGATGTCTCCAGTTGTCCACATTCACAACTTGTTTTTTTTGTTTGTTTGTTTGGGAAATATTAAATGAAAGAAAATAAGTGTCTTTCATGTTGCACTTCAAGACTCCATCAGGTCTAATCAGAAGACCTTCAGGTCCATCCAGAAACCTTTCTTTGGCAGGATATTACATTTATACTTTGTGCCGAGGTATAGGTTTCCATCCTGCATTAAGAACCCACGATACATCAGTGATCTTATATGAAAGCTTTGAAGACGGAATGAGGAGCTCTGAATATTTCACCTCTGTTTCACACAGTTAAAGAACTCTTTAATGAGTTTTACATTAATTTAGTCCTAAGACCCTTTTCTTAATATTGGGTCTCTATTTTTTATTTTATAGAAAGAGGTGTAACAACAGATTATTGTAACATACACATTGTTAAATTTCCATTCATTAAAGCTAAATGACAAAAATGTAATATAGCCGCAGGCAGCAATCCCGGGGTTCAAGCTGCCTGAGGATGGAGCCACAAGCTACAGCTATTTCAATTTTTACAAGTTAACACTCTGCTAAGTAAATGCTTCAACTGAATACAATTGACCTGACATTCCAAATGACGTTCTAAAGTTTAGTTTTATAAACTATAACAATTACATTTACATTTAGTAGACGTTTTTATCCAAAGCAACTTACAAGCATCCCAACTTGGTTGGGGTCAGAACACAGGGTTTAAACAGGACCCTGGAGCAATGAGGGTTAAGGGTCTTGCTCAAGGACCCACATTGGTAACTTCAGTGGACCTGGGATTTGAACCCCCAACCTTCTGATTGATAGTCCAACACCCAAACCACTGAGCCACCACACCACAATTAACAACTATAACTACCACCACTCAAAGTCACAAAAGTTATTGCGAACGCTCCAATATACTCTGGAGAGTAGAGGATGTATAAACCTAGCAAATAGTTTATTTGTAGTTTTTATAAACCGCAAAATATAGCAGCCTGGCTGAATGGAAAGCCAAGCTTTTTTTGATGTGTGTGTTTTGTTTCTTCTGTGAAATGGAATTTTCAGATGTTCCGGAATGTTTAAAAAAAAAAAACCTGGCTCCATGAAGACTTTGAATTAATTAGATTTATGTTGTGAGGACTATTTTGAATGTAGCAGCCTGAATAAGTCCATTTAAACATATAGCCATTAAACAACCCCCTAAAGACATAAATTAAATCAGCCTCCTCGTGGTCTGATGTTGGACCTTTGTCTGAATTTGTAGAATTTTTAATGAAGCATATTTAAGTTTTAGACTTATATGGATTTATTTGCATGTAGCAGTGTGACTGAACGGAAAGTCCAACTTTTTTTAATAATTATTGAAAAACATGCTCTGCAGAAATTTTTGATACCACACACATGGGGGTTTACTAAAAAATAACCTAAATTTTGCTAATTATCGGAAATTGGAGTGGCCGTAGCTTATGGGTCCAAATTGCAAAATTGTTTGTTTGGGTTTGGGAGTGTAGACAGAAAGGTTACTAGTGTGTGGAAGTTAGAGGCCTAAACGCCTTTTGCCGCACTATAAAGGTAATTATAGACCAATCGGTGTGATTTTTATCTGAGATGATGCGGACCAGCTGTACTTACCCTCCAGGTAAAACCTTACAGGTTTGGTGCCTGTAAGACTTACGGTCTGATCCGCCCAACACGTTTTACCCAAAAAATAAATAAATAAATAATAATAATAGGGACATCTAATGCTTAAATCCCTAATAATCAACAAAACATTCTATACACTATCAGTTTTGTTGCATCATCATACATTAAGTCCAAAATCAGTTCTCCAGAGAACCAAACAGAAAATATGGGACGAACTGGGGATGACATCATCAGCTCATCAGCCTTTAATGTGAACGCAGGGTTACTGTTAACCTTTATTCTGAAGTCCTAATAAAACAGTTGAGTTGTGTGTAGTGTGAGTGTGTAGTATGTATTTGAACTCCACGTTCTCAGTAGTGGGCTCATTTGCATCCAGCTGCTCCCTCTACTGTGTGTGTGTTGTCCCCACTCTGATCAGATTAAGGTTTTTTTTTTTTTTTTTTCGCTGGTTTTGCCCTAAATTATCTTACAAGTTAACACTGCAACCTTGTTGAATAACAGATTTATTTCTTTATAAACCTGATAAAGACTTTAAACGTAGGGGTTTTATTGCAGCATATTGATCTAAACTCAACAAAACAGTTTGCACAGACATTACGTGTCATAATAACGTCTGCATACGTGTGTTTTATCGTTTTATCATTTAAGCATCGCAAAAATTAATCTATAATAATAAAAGGCAAAGCCCTCAGTGACTCATCATTAATTCTCCCACTTCCCAAGTACCTACAAGGCTGTAATTTGGCATTGTGATTCCCTATCATGTCTTTGGTAAAACGAAGTACTTCTCACTTTCCCATGTTTGATGTTTAGTTTGATATCGCCATCGAACACAAGACACCTCCAGTGTCACACAAGGGTCTTTCCAAGTACATACAAGGCTGAAATTTGGCATCGTGCTTCCCTGCCATGTCCTTGGAAAAACGGGTTCTCGCTTTCCTCCGTTCAATCGTTTGTTCAGTATCGTCATCGAACACAACACATGGGTCTCTCGTTCCTTATCATGTCCTTAGAATAACTACTGGTAAATTCACGCAACGGCGTGGACACCATAGTCACAACTCACACTATATTCATTCCACATATTCATTTCAGATTATAAATTTCCCCAGAGCTCACTCTGTAATAATACGTTCATTTGAAATATATAAACTCCAAAGCGACACGGTGGCTTAGTGGTTAGCACATTCGCCTCTCAGCACTGGGGATCCCCAATTCGAATCCCAATCTGGGTGGAGTTTACATGTTCTCCCCATGTCTGCGTGGGTTTCCTCCCTCATTCCAAAA
Source organism: Xyliphius kryptos (assembly GCA_025769995.1). Classification (NCBI taxonomy): domain Eukaryota; kingdom Metazoa; phylum Chordata; class Actinopteri; order Siluriformes; family Aspredinidae; genus Xyliphius; species Xyliphius kryptos. The sequence continues at coordinate 3,973 of JAOUQT010014541.1, read as the reverse complement.
ACATGAATGTAAATTGAATGCTCTAAATTGTGTGTGTATGTGTGTGTGGATGTATGAGTAAGTGTGTACTCAGTGATGGATTGGCGCCCAAAATGTTCTCCCCTGGATGGGCATGGGGAACCCCCACGCGACCCTCAAAAAGGAATAAGCGGAAGAGAATGAATGAATGAATGAAACTCCAAAGCCATCACTTATTCACTTATTCAAAAACAATAGCGTTTCAAATTTCAAGTTCTCCACCGTTGCGCAGCATGGGTATTATTCTAGTATAATATATAATCCGTTATATAAATAAGATGATTGTATTAATATGAGTAATATCTACATTTAACCTTTAGTATTTGGTCTAAGTAGAGATCACAGGAAAGATGGACGTCATTTGTAAATACAGTGGACCTGGGATTTAAACCCACAATTTTCAGATTGTGACCCTAACCACTGAGCGCCCTCCTCCTTCTGTTCTGTTTTGTTCTGTTGGATCTATGCTGCTTTAAAGCACCACATTATAGTACAGGTTTTTTTTTTTATCCTACGCATGACCCTGTTCTTATATAAAATGCAGAATGATCTATTGAATAGACTCTTAACCTTTGTACTTCAATCACTTGGCGTTTCTCCGAATGTCTTGTCTTCTCCACTGCTCTCTGTTTGATTCCGTTCTCTTGTTGTGCGCAGTGTGAACCCTATTTATCCCCCATGTTTTGTTTTGTTTTGTTTTTAAATGTCTACTAGGCCTTATTCCTTAAAATTGTGCTATAAAGTCTTAAGAATTTATAATGTACCAAGAAAAAAAAAAAAGGAATTAACATAAGGAATATAATCATATTTTCTATGCTGTCTTTCTTCTCTCCGTATTTTTTAAATCTTCAGAATCCTTTGGTAAGTGTGTAGCTCTGAAACACACATCACCCCACTAATGTCTCATGTCTCTCAAACTCTTATTAAAATGCATGGCATGCATTTTACTAACGGTTAACACTGTTAACAGACACAGTGCACACAGGCACCTGGTTAAGGGACACAATCAATACACACTGTTCCATAAGTCAGAGAGTTTCAGATGTATGAAAGCCCACTGACACGTAATCACTCCTTCACTTCCCCAGCACCATAGTGCTTCCTCCCACAAACTGTCTACCTGAACATACCTGAATGATTAAAGCTTAGAATCCAAAATCAGTCTGTCCCATATCCAAGTTTCACCTTGTTCTAAAAGTTTGAAACAGCACCTTCCTTGTGCTTAACCACTGTAACACCTGTCCAAACTGCTTCCAGTGATAATGATTCCTAATGTCCTGTTTCTTTGCCAATAGAGGAAATCAGTCTCTCTCTCTGTCTTTCTCTCGCTATTTCTCATTCTGTCTCTCACTATCTCTTCTTTCTTTCGGCCTCTCGGCCTCTCTCATTTTTAGCGTGCTCTGTTAAAAGAAATAGCTAATTTGATTCTTCTTCCAAAGCCCCCAGCCTCCTTCCTCTCGTACTAATGCTTTTTCTTTCCAATCTTATTTGCATTCATATTATCCACCCAGGTGGTACGCCAATACGAGGTAAGAGAGCTGAACCGAAGTTCACAGAATGAAAAACAAAACTTCATTCTCGCTGTCCTCCCATCCCTCCCCATCCATCCGCCTCCATGTACACGTCCTGTCTTTCATCCCACTCCCCTCTGAACACGTTCCTCCCCTCTCCACTCCTTTCCTTCTCCTCCATCTGGCCTCCTCATGATTTTACGTCTCTGCTTTTTTCGTTTTATTTTCCAGTTAATAAAAAAGCGATATGCTTACAATGACACAAAGAAGCATATCCAGTGCCGTTTTTTTCTCTTTCTTTTCTATCAATTATTATTATTGCCTTTCTTTTGTTTCCTTTTTTATTTTTTATTTTTTCCCCTTTTTGGCCATAGCAACTCATGTGTCCCTCTTTTTGTCCAACTAAAACAACCAAACATTTTTCCCCCCTTAGCTGTTCTTGCTCAGAAGGATTCGCGGACGACTTCTCGCCTCTCCTCTGCCAGGAGTGTTTTTTTTTTTTTTCTTTAATTCTCAATCCTTTTCTCTATCTGCTTTCCTCTACCTCTCTAAAAAAAAAGGCCCAAACAACCACTTTTTTGATAAAGTTTCTGGGGTACTTTTTTCCTTCTACCACCTGTTTTTCCTTCTTGCTTTTCTTGAATTAAAATTTTTGATATTTTGATTTTTTTTTTTTCATTCTTTAGGGTTGGGGCAAAGCTAGCGAATGGTCTGGCAGAGCGAACTGAGGTGCCCATTTTGTGATTTTTGTTGAGCAACTCAGGAGGTGAAGATGTGATTTGATGCATATGAACCGTAGAGAGACATTTTTCCTTTTCCTGGGTCATGTGACACCACACTGCTGATCCCATTGGTGGATTTTTATGGGTGTCATCTGTAGCTTTAAACAAGCTATATGGCAGTGGCTGGTTCTTTCTTGTTGACCATTTTGACCTGCATTTTGACCTCTAATGCAATTACGTTTTATTTTTCAGCTAAGGGTTGTCAAAAAGGTTGTAAGTTGCACTGCATTTCTTGACTTGCATGTCAATCATTTTGGGACAGAGGGTGATGTAATGGTCTAGATGATGATAAGATCATTTTTTAAATCCAAGCAGCACATCTTTTTGATGTATTTTTGTTGTTTTTTGCAAATGCTGCAATTTTTTTCATAAGAGCCAACTTTGTTTAAGCAAATTTACAATTGATGATGCCAAAGGACGAATGTTTTTTGGAATTGGCCTTCCTGGTTATGCTGCTTTTGTATACTGTAATCCTCTTTTTTTGTTTGATCCATGCTGCCCTGAAGCAGTGTCATTCATCCCCATGCTAAACAGTCCCGTCAGGTGTTGTATATTGCAGGGCTCTTATTCTGTCCCTCCAACTGTATGCTACCTTTTTATTGTTCTGCCAATTTGACAGAAAAGTTTTAAGTCTTTTGTTAAAGCAGACAGCTTTTAAAGTGCTTAAGAAACCCTGCAACATGTAGACTCTATGTTCCCCTTTTCCATCAATGTGATTTGTACAGTGTGTTGTAAGAGGAGAATGAACAGTGCAAGATGTGTTCTATATCTACTGCAGTGCTGCTGTTGATGTTCTGTAGGCACCTGATGCCTTCATTCGTACAATACTCTCATAATCAAATACACTACTTACGTGTTGATTGGTTATATGGTTCCAATTGGCTTGTTTTTTAACCGTATTCTAACATTGATGTCATTAGTACGATGGATCTTTGGGGGTGAGTGGTTCAGTGATTTAATGTTCCATCCATCCGGCTGTTTCAAACAGGGAGCAGGTCGGACAGGAATAATGTGGTTTCCCTGTTCCACATGCACTCAAATGTTCATCCCTCAAATGGATCCACATTATTACATCATACAAATCAAACAGCTCAACATTTCAGACCTCGAACCACCAATCCTGCCATAATGTAGACCAACTGTGAAAGAGATGGTTGGAAGCTGTACTTGTATTGTAGGAAGTAGAACTGCAAGAGTAGAAAAATAACTAGAATCGCAACATTTAATTAGGAGGAAAATGTTCGTAAAGGATTTTAACTTTATAATAATATAGTAAGGCTGCAGAACTATTAACGGTAAATTATTAATCAGTCTTTTTTTTTTTTTCGTATGATCTACTGAAACTGGTTTCAGCCCGAAAACCACATTTTCTCATGGTCATTAAGTCGCGACCTGCTTTTATCGAATACATACGAAACAAATTTGTTTCAAATGTAATATTCTTTATATTGATTTAAAAAAAATTCATTTAAATCAATGTAAATCCATGTAAATTAGTTCTAACGACTCATTAAACACATTTAAAAGAGAATAAATGTGGTGTTCAATGCTAAAAAAAAAAAAAAGATTATATATAAATTGCTCAAAAAAAAATAAAGGGAACACTTAAACAACACAATGTAACTCCAAGTAAACCACACTTTTGTGAAACCAACCTGTCCA